>ML303353.1:0-47457 GCA_005239505.1 Nicotiana paniculata | reverse complement strand
ACTTCAGAGGCAGAAGGAGCGGGAGCAACTGAGGATGAAGAGGCATGAGCGGCTGGAATCTCAACATCAGGTGAAGAGAGGGTATGACCCTGTTGAGCCTTCTCCATGGCTTTCTTAGTTTTGGCTATTTCAGCACTAAGGTCAAAACCCTCTTGACCCATTTCCATCAATGTGTCAAGGCGAGAATTCATATACGCCCAGCTCACATCGACAGTAGCCACCTCTTCCAAATCTTCATAATCTTGTGCCCACACTTGAAGCTCAGCCCTCAACCCGTCCTTCTCCGCCTCCGCAGCTTCATGAGCGGCCCTTAATGGAACAATCGACTCCTCTAAAGTTTGAGCTTTGTCTAAAGCCCTTCGAAGATCTTCTCGAGTACGAGTGAGTGATTGCACGAGCTCGCCTGAGTATTCTTCCTTCTGCACCAGCAAGTTCTTCAACTTTCTAATATCCTCTGAGGCACGGGACAGCTTCTCCGCGAACGAAGACTCCAGAACACTCTTATTTTGTCAGCTTGACTGCAAGAAGCCCGCTCCACTGCTAGTTCTGCTGCCATAAGTCTCATATGTCGCTTCAAGGTACTCCTTTCCTCTTCTAAAGCGTCCATGTCAATCCTTAGGCTATCATATTGTGCTTTCCAATTATCAACTTCTGCCTGTAACTCTCTTGTCTCTTGCTTTGTGTTTGAAATCCTCTTCATAAGCTCCATGCCTATAAGATTAATCTACAAGAAATAAACTAGTCAGATATGGTAAATTTCATATACGAGAGTGAAAGAGGATAAATTACACCATACCTTCAAAGAGGTATGCACGACCTCATTGGCCCATGTAAGAGCACCGTGGCTAGCTAGCTTTTCTTTCTCAGTGGGACTTATCAAAGGCTTGAGCCACACTTCAGGCTCACCCGTCTTCTTCAAAAGGTTTCCCTCAGCCGGAACCTTTATTACCACCTGCCGCATCTCTCTGCTGGAAGACCCTACTTCCCTAACGAATGGCATGAAAGCAGGCAGAGATGGAATAGCAACAGGCACGGAAGGTTGAGGAGCTGGAGAAGCCACGGGCAAAGAAGAAAGCACGGAAAGTTGAAGAGTTGAAGAAGCTACAGGAAAAGCAGCAGCAAAAGTTGAGATAGCCAAAGGAATAGACGAAACAGCTTCTCTCAAAGAAGCAGGAAAGATAGCAGCCAAAGGGACGTCGTCAGGAGCAATATCAATACCACCATGAATAGGGGAATGCGAAACATCATCAAAGATAGGGGTCTCAATCACAGACACGGGAGGCAAGGTTGAGGCAGTAGGCTCATCATCTAAGACCATTCGCCTTCTCCGTGGCATGTGCACTAAAGCACCCTCTTCCTCTTCCTCTTCCTCTTCCTCTTCCTCTTCCTCTTCCTCTTCCTCTTCCTCTTCCTCTTCCTCTTCCTCTTCCTCTTCCTCTATAGAACGAGAATCACTACTCTTCCTCTTCGAGGAAGATGAACCAACAATAATTTCATGGGCTTGAACCAAGGACATCTTCGGGATAGAGGAAGCAGACACCCCACGAGCAGAGAATCCTATTAAAAAGGGAAAAAAGTTAAACGACAAAAAAAATAGACTCAAGTAAGGAAAGAAGCAAGAACAAAATCTTCACTTACCGTGGGTCTTTACTTGCCAACCATACCTCCCAGCGAGGTACTTCTAAGATCTTTCTTCTGAAGAAGCAACAGATAACAGTTTTTCTACCCTATCACGAATACCGGAGACATTCTCAACAGTATTCATGATTGCTGAGAAAAGGAAATAAGCAGATATAGTGTTAAATAAAACATCTCAAGTCAAAATAAGAAAAAGTAAATGCAAGCCAAAGCATACAAACGTGCGCGAGTCCACTTCTCAGGGAAGGGAAGATTTTTTTCACCCACTAAACCAGTAGTGGGAACAGCAACATACCGGAGGTACCAACCCCTATCCTTAAGTCTCCAGGGGTTACCAACAATCTTTTGCTTCTAGTAGTAAGAGTAAAAACCCCTTCATGAAATAAGGTAGGAGAGTAGAGTTGAATAAGATGGTTGAAGGTAAAAGGAACCGAGGCTAAAGAAGCCAAACTCCTAAGGCATGCGACAACTCGCCACACAAGCTGGCCAACTTATCCTAAGCAGTTATTGAAAAAACGGCAAAACTCAATTATAACTGGGTCAATGGGGGGTCTAAACCCTAAAGTGAAAGGATACGTATAAACAAAAGAATATCCCATCTAGTAAGACGTTATTCTTTAATTACTATTCAGAACATAGACAAGAAAGTCAGATTTCCAAAAGCATTCCCTACGAACAAGGGAAATCTGACCCTCAGTTATAAGGGTTGGATATCTTTCTACACTATCAAGAGAAGAAGATTGATCTACAAGAACTTGACTATCCCTAGCGAAAACAAACTCAGCAGGGACAATTTCATCGACTCCAGGTTCACAAAGGCGCTCGTCTCTACCTCTTGACAAAGACCGAGAAACCCTAAATCTCGGAGAAACTGGAGATCTAGTTGAAGGAGAAGGAACTATCTGAGAAGAAGAAGATCCCCTCGAAAGAGTGGATCCTATACTTCTAAGTCTACCACCCCTCTGACTCCTAGTCGGAGCAGAAGATGGCGCTAAACTTTCAATATTTATTACTCTTTGAGGTTTGTTTGAAGAAGACATGTTTACAAAAGCAAAGAAGAAAGTTCTTTACAAAAGACAGAGTTAGAAAAGTGTTTCGTTGAAGCAAAGAAAATAAAATATGATTTTATACTTGAAACAACCGTCAAACATGAAGAAAAAGGAAAATAATGATGAAAAGTCATAATTGAAGATGTCACTTCGGGACTGTCACAGCCGCAAAAAGACCTAAAAGGTGCTGAGTAAATGCAGTACCAATCCAAAATGGACACGTGGTATGAGCATTAAATGGAAGTGACAAATGACGCCAATGGTGCAGAGAAGGATACAATGATTCAAGGAAAAGCGGCAGCAAAATATTCCCACCATAAATGAATATCCACTTACCAAATATTAATCGTTAAATATATAGTAAGTGGGGGGACTATCTGTATTGGTAAAAAAAGATTTTCACACGTAAGCCAGCTTTTGAAAACTCAGCTAGTCACGTAGACACAAGAAAACGCGACAACTGGACGTGACTCCTTGAAGAGATACGGTACAAAGAGGCATGGTTCAGTAAATCCACGAACTTATCAGCCATGGGAAACTCAACTTGATCAAAATGGGAGAGAGGCGCGGTTAGAATGAATCTAGACAAAGCTACAAGCAGATTCAGGGACTCATAATTGATTACTCGAACGTTATGTAACTGAACCCCAATTACTGTTATCCTTTGTAATGCCTCATTAATGTCATAATTAGTCATTAATGAGTAACCATAGCAAGAACCGTACGTTATAAGTATCTCCTATATAAGGGAAGGGAATACAGCTTGTAAAGGCATCTGATTCTCGAATACAACCAACATCGATCTTTTATTTCTGCAATATTGTTTATTATTCATTTTTACCATTATCTTGATTATCAGTAACCCGTATTCATATTAAAAATAATCTTTAATCAAAGGGTCTAATTCTTTGGTTAAACAGAGGTGAGTCTCCTTTCTAACCTTGTAAGAGGGAATTGTCCCCATAGGTGATTAATAAATGGTGGTTTTGTCCTTATTTGCAGGGTTTGCGCACGCACAAAGTGACGAGAGCCCATGCGTAGCTACTATTATGCCTTGTTGGGTAGTTTAGGACTCATAAGCATGCTTTATGTGTTGTATCTGTGATCTTGTATATGGATTAAGTAGTCTAATATCCTCTAATCTCACATCTGAAGGCCTAAGGGGTTATTCTTGAAGTTGATATTTCTAAAATTCTCACACTATTAGTATGTTCCCTGCTAAATTATTTGGAAATCTCTTGCTAATCATGAATTTATATAGGAACCCGAGTCGCATGGATAATTCGCGAGCGGGGTATCCCTAATATTATATTAACCCGAGTCGCATGTATGATTCACGAGAGGGGGTGGTCTTGGTAGTGTATTAATCGTGTCGCATGTTCGATTCGTGAGAGGGGCAGATAGATGCATCTATGGTTTGGTTCGTTCGACCCTCGACAGTGCACATTTACTTTTCACGTCGTAATGACTGTACGTTCATAGCCTGTTATATGTTCGGTAATTTTTAAGAAGCCCTGTAATTGTAACTGTTGATTTCATGAAAATAAAGAAGGTTAAATAGCTTGTATGCAATGGAAAAGGATGGCGCGAGGGTACTAGAGATTGTTATTTGATGCTCATTTCCTTATTACTGTTCATTACTGCTATTACTGGTTAGCCTGTACTTATTCCACATTTTCAGACCCTAGTAAGTATCACGTCGACCTATCGTCACTATTTCTTCAAGGTTAGGCGGGATACTCACTGGGTACATATCTATTTATGTACTCATACTACGCTTCTGTACTTAGTTGTACAGGTTTTGAGGCTGGTGCATCTGGTTATCCGACCGGAGCTTGACCCTGGGGGTATTTTCTGGACCTGACTCCACGGTGAGCTGCGTCGCTTGGCGATTCTCAGCAGCACTATGGAGTTATCTTTTGTTTATTTCTGTCTACTTCTTTCAGACGGTAGAATAGTTTGTATCATCTTTTGTATATTCTACTAGTTCGCCTGTAGACTTGTGACACTAGTTCATGGCACACACATGGTAGACTCCATGTTTTGGGACTGTATATATTAGTTCATAATCCTTGTCGCTCTATTTACTTAAGTTGGTTAATTTATCCGCTTTTAGTTAAATGATCGAAGCTTAAACTTTGGAAAGTGTGGGGTTGATATGTCAAATAAGGATAATCTCATTAGTAAACAACTGTTGGCTTGCCTGACTCCGGTGTTGGGTGCCATCACGACCTGTGTTTGGATTTTGGGTCGTGACAATATGGTATCAGAGCACTAGGTTCACGTAGGTCTCACAAGTCATGGGCAAACCTAATAAAGTCTTGCGGATCGATATGGAGACGTCTGTATTTATCTTCGGGAGGCTATAGGGTGTTAGGAAACCTCTTTTTATTCATGATCTATCGTGCAGTTGATGGTTTACTAAATCTCATTCTTCTATTCTCTCATAAATGGTGAGGACGCGTACATCTAGTAGAGGCCGGGGGAAGGCACTGGCCCGAGGTAGGGGACGGAGGCGTCCCAGAGCTATTCCAGTTGCACCACTAGGGGATCCTACTATAGAGGAGCAGGGGAGGTGCCCCCAGCGGGTCCTACTCCAGTGGACTTCATGACGGCGTCAGGCTTTCAGGAGGTTTATGGATACTATGTCCCAGGCTGGTTTATTTCCAGTGGATCCTGCCATATCTCAGGCAGGAGGGGGAGCCCAGACCCCTACTACCCAGTTTGTTGGCCAGACAGCAGCACTTCATCCTACCCCGGGTACATTGCCCGTGTGTGGGGTCCTGTAGCAGCAGCACCTGAGCCCAGACCAGCTGCGGACGGCGATCCGTAGAAGTTATTGGACAGATGGACTCGATTGCACCCTCCGGTCTTCGGGGGTGAGCGAGGCAAGGAAGCCCAGGATTTCATTGACAGGTGCAGGGACAGACTGCACAACATGAGGATACTAGAGTCCCATGGAGTGGACTTCGCTACTTTCCAGTTAGAGGGCAGAGCTCGCAGATGGTGGCAGTCCTATATTCTCAGCAGGCCAGCAGATTCTCCTCCTATCAGTTGGGAGCAGTTCACTCAGATGTTTCTAGACAGATATATGACACCCTCTGAGAGGGAAGAGTTGCGGTATTAGTTTGAGCAGCTGGAGCAGGGGCAGCTGTCAGTGACAGAATATGAGGCCAGATTCTCAGAGTTTTCTCGACATGCACTCATGATACTACCTACCGATGCTGAGAGAGTGCGGAGATTTGTAGCCAGGTTGCATCCAGGCATTAGGGCTAGCATGGCTTGGGAGGTGGATATGGGGACTCCTTATCAGCTAGTAGTAGAGATTGCTCGTAGGATCGAGGGTTATTAGTTGAGGGTCAGGGAGCAGGTACAACCGGATAAGAGAGCCAGACATTCCGGGGATTTCAGAGGTGCCCCCAACTAGGGGCAGAGGTCAGTTTGGTAGGGGTCAGCCCAGCAGGCCCCCATATTCAGCACCACCATCACCACCTCCCTGTGGTGCTCTAGTGAGGCCTTACTTCAGTGCTATGCCATAGGGTTCTCACCACCTCCCAGTTATCCAAGGTTCTACTTCACAGCGGAAGGCCGTGCATCCGGTGAGATGTTACGAGTGCGGGGATCTCGGCCATATCAGGAGGACTTGTTCCAGGTTTTGGGGCAAGGCAGTGCAGTAGGGTTACCAGCCTATGTGTCCAGTACCAGCAGTCCGGCCACCTAGAGGTGCGGGACAGGTCGGCAGGGGTCATCCTAGAGGTGGAGGCCAGTCAGGGGAAGGTCAGCCAGCTCATATTCATTTTGGCGGGTCTTAGTCTTCCGGTGCTCCAGCTAGATTCTATGCTTTTTCGGCCAGATCAGATGCAGTGGCCTCAGACGCCGTGATCACATGTATTATTACAGTATGTGGTAGAGAGGCATCAATGTTATTTGATCCAGGATCCACTTATTTCTATGTTTCAATCTTATTTTCTCAGTTTTTGGATGTCCCTCGTGAGTCCTTGGGTCCTCCTATATGTGTGTCCACTCCTGTGGGCGATTCTGTGGTGGTACACCGGGTTTATTGGTCCTGTATAGTCATATTCTGCGGGTTCGAGACTCGAGCGGATCTCTTATTGCTCGACATGGTTGATTTTGATATTATTTTAGGCATGGATTAACTATCTCCTTATCATGTTGTGCTAGATTGCCATGCCAAGACAGTTACTTTAGCCATGCAAGAGTTGCCTAGGCTAGACTGGAGAGGTTCCTCAGTTAGTGCAGCCAGCCAGGTTATTTCATTCCTGAAGGGTCGACATATGGTCGAGAAGGGTTGTATGGCCTACCTCTCTTATGTGCGGGACGCCACCGCCGAGTCTCCGACAATTAATTCGGTGCCAGTTGTTCGAGAGTTTGCTGATGTATTTCCTTCGGATCTTCCGGGCATGCCTCTGGATCGTGATATTGATTTCTGCATTGATTTAGCTCCAGACCACCGCAGCCTGCAACACTTGTTCAAGCAGAGGGATCTTAAACTGAGGTAGTGCAGATGGCTTGAGTTGTTTAAGGATTATGATATCACCATTCTTTATCATCCGGGCAAGGCGAATGTGGTAGCAGATGCTTTAAGAATGAAGGAGGAGAGTATAGGTAGCTTGGCTTATATTGCAGTAGAGGAGAGACCTCTAGACTTGGACATTAAGTCCTTAGCTAATCGCCTGGTGAGATTAGACCTTTCAGAGCCTCGTCGATTTCTTGCTCATATGGTTGCTCAGTCTTCGTTATTGGGGGAGATTAAGGCTCGGCAGTATGATGATCCATGTTTGGCAGAGCTACGAGAGATAGTGGTTCTGGGTAGGGACAAGAAGGTTACTATTGGCGAAGATGGTGTTCTGAGAGTTCAGGGCCGCTTATGTGTTCCTAATGTTGATGGACTGAGGGAGAGGATTCTAGAGGAGGCACACAGTTCTCGGTATTCTGTTCACCCTGGTGCTACGAAGATGTATCGTGATTTGAAGCAGCATTACTGGTGGAGGCGAATGAAGAAGGACATTGTGGAGTATGTGACTAGGTGTCTTAATTTGCAGCAGGCTAAGTATGAGCACCAGAGGCCAGGAGGCCTACTTTAGCAATGCCCATTCCTGAGTGGAAATGGGAGCGCATCACTATGGACTTCGTGGTTGGGTTGCCTCGGACTTTGCGGAAGGTTGACGCGGTTTGGGTCATTGTGCATAGATTGACCAACTCGGCGAATTTCATTCCAGTGGCTACTACATATACTTCTTAGAGGTTGGCCCAGATATAAATTCGGGAGATAGTCTGGTTGCACGGTGTACCGGTGTCCATTATATCAGATCGAGGTCCTCAGTTCATCTCGCACTTCTAGAGAGCGTTGCATAGTGAGATGGGTACCCAGATAGACCTTAGCACAGCATTTCACCGTCATACTGATGGTCAGTCAGAGCGTACAGTTCAGATATTGGAGGACATGCTCAGGGCATGTGTGATTGACTTCGGAGGTCAGTGGGACCAGTTCTTGCCTTTGGCCGAGTTTGCTTACAATAATAGTTATCAGTCCAGCATTGAGATGGCAACATTTGAGGATTTTTATGGTCCGATGTCGTTCTCCTATCAGGTGGTTTGAGCCTGGCGAGGCTAAGTTATACGGAACCGACCTGGTGAAGGATGCTTTGGAGAAAGTGAAGCTGATTCAAGAGAGGCTCCGCATAGCACAGTTCAGATAGAAGAGTTATGCGGATCAGAGGGCACATGATGTATCATTTATGAAGGGAGACAAGGTTCTGTTGAAAGTCTCACCTATGAAGGGTATTATGAGGTTTGGGAAGAAGGGCAAGCTAAGCCCGAGGTTTATAGGTGCCTTCGAGGTGTTGAGGCGAGTTGGGGAGGTTGCTTATGAGTTGGCCTTACCTCCCAGTTTATCAGGAGTTCATCCAGTTTTTCATGTATCCATGCTCCGAAGGTACCACGCTGACTTCTCTCACATGGTTGATTTCAGCACTATTTAGTTGGATGAGAGGTTGGGCTACGAGGAGGAGCCAATTACTATTACTGATAAACAGGATCGCCAATTGAGGTCGAAGAGTGTTTCTGCAGTGAAGGTCCAGTGGAGGGGCCAACCAGTCGAGGAAGCGACCTGGGAGTCTGAGGAGGACATGCAGAGAAGATATCCACACTTATTCGGCGCTTCAGGTATGATTCTAGACCCGTTCGAGGACAAACGTTTGTTTAAGAGGTGGTGAATGTAACGACATGATCGGTCATTTTGCATTATCGGACCCCGTTCCCCTAAATGAAACTTCCCATAGCGGCTTATTATGATTCATGACTTGCGGGGGCGGGTGGTCTGGGATTCAGAAGTGTTTTGAGCACTATTGGAACAATTGGTTCCTTCAGGATTGACCTTTAAGGCCAAGTTTGACTTTGGTCAACATTTTGGGTAAACAACCTCGGAATCGAGTTTCGACGATTCCGGTAGTTTTGTATGATGATTTTGGACCTGGGCGTATGTTCGGAATGGGTTTCTGATGACCCAGGAGCGTTTCGGCGCCCATTATTGAAATAAGAAGTTCCTTAAGTTCCTATTGTGGTTTGGGACATGTTTTTGTGTTATCGAGGTCTGAAAAAAATTCCTAGATCGGGAATAGTTCCGCTATGTCATTTATGACTTGCCTGCAAATTTTGGTGTAATTCCGAGTGGTATAGGTCGGTTCGGCGCGTTGCTAGAGAAGTCAAGAAAGCTTAGAGTTCCTAAGTTTGGTTCTAGGGGTTTTGAGAAGTGATTTTGAGTTTAAACGTCGTTTTGGGTTTTCCGAAGGCTCGAGCGAGTCTGCATTATGATTTGGGACTTGTTGGTATATTCGGACAGGGGCTCGGGTGGGCCCAGGTGCCTCCCGAACACCACACGAGGCCAAAAACCAGCTGAAATAGCTGTTGGTGCACCTGTTCTGGTGTTGACCGCAGGTGTGGTTTCCCAGTCGCAGGTGCGGGACCGCTCCTGCGGTCCAAACCTCGCAGGTGCGAGACCCAGCGGGCAGTCCATTTCTCGCAGGTGCGGACAAAGTTCCGCAGGTGCGGGCCAAGGCTTCCTCGTCCATTCCCGTAGGTGCGATCCTTTGCTCGCACGTGCGAGACTGTAGGTGCGGTCCTCGAGCCGCAGGTGCGGAAACACTGTCAGACAATGTGTTTCTTAAATATGGGATTCTTCATTGTTTTCTTCACTCTTTCCTCCATTAAACACTTTGAGATCTTGGGAAAAGGACTCCACGACCCAACCCCTAGAAGGTAAGTAAATTTCATCTCAAGACTTGTTAATGCATGAATTACTAGTTGAATTTAATCACCTAATTAGTGAAAATCAAGAATTGGGTAGTAACTGAGGGCTTTCGATAATTTGAGAATTTACCCATGAATTATCTATGAAATCAAGTAAAAATCATATATTAATGATCCTTAGGCTATGGGTGAGTGTTTTCTTCGAGAATGTTTGGAATCCGGACATGCGGGCCCGGGGTTGGATTTTAGAATTTCTTCAAGAATGGTGAATTTAATAAATGAGTGGGAGAATTTCCTTTGAGCATAAATTAATGTATTTGTATAACATTTGGCTAGTTTCGAGTCCTTGGGAGTAGAGTTCGGAGTTTCGGGCGCGTTCTTGGTCCGGGGAGTAAATTCGACACGAGGTGAGTCTCCTTTCTAACCTTGTAAGAGGTAATTGTCGCCATAGGTGATTAATAAATGGTGGTTTTGTCCTTATTTGAAGGGTCTGCGCACGCACGAAGTGACGAGAGCCCGTGCGTAGCTACTATTATGCCTTGTTGGGTAGTTTATGACTCATAAGCATGTTTTATGTGTTGTATCTGTGATCTTGTATATGGATTAAGTAGTCTAATATCCTCGAATCTCACATGTGAAGGCCTAAGGGGTTATGCTTGAAGTTGATATTTCTAAAATTCTCACATTGTTAGTATGTTCCCTGCTAAATTATCTGGAAATCTCTTGCTAATCATGAATTTATATAGGCACCCGAGTGGCATGGATAATTCACGAGCAGGGTAGCCCTAATATTATATTAACCCGAGTCGCATGTATGATTCGTGAGCAGGGGTGGTCTTGGTAGTATATTAACCGTGTCGCATGTTCGATTCGCGAGCGGGGCAGATAGATGCATCTATGGTTCGGGCCGTTCGACCCTCGACAGTGCACATTTACTTTTCACGTCGTAATGACTGTACATTCATAGCCTGTTATATGTTCGGTAGTTTGTGGGAAGCCCTGTAATTGTAACTGTTGATTTCATGAAAAGAAAGAAGGTTAAATAGCTTGTATGCCATGGAAAAGGATGGCGCGAGGGTACTAGAGATTGTTATTTGATGCTCATTTCCTTATTACTATTCATTACTGCTATTACCGGTTAGCCCGTACTTATTCAACATTGTCGGACCTTAGTAATTATCACGCCGACCTCTCGTCATTACTTCTTCGGGATTAAGCGGGATACTCACTGGGTACATATATATTTATGTACTCATACTATGCTTTTGTACTTAGTTGTACAGGTTTTGAGGCTGGTGCATCTGGTTATCCGACCGGAGCTTGACCCCGGGGGTATATTCTGGACCTGACTCCACTATGAGCTGCCTCCGTTGACGATTCTCAGCAGCACTATGGAGTTATCTTTTATTTATTTATGTCTACTTCTTTCAGACAATAGAACAGTTTGTATCATCTTTTGTATATTCTACTAGTTCGCCTGTAGACTTGTGACACTAGTTACTGGCACACACATGGTAGACTCTATATTTTGGGACTGTATATATTGGTTCATGATCCTTGTGGCTGTATTTACTTAAGATGGTTAATTTATCCGCTTTTACTTAAATGATCTAAGCTTAAAATTTGGTAAGTGTGGGGTTGATATGTCAAATAAGGATAATCTCATTAGTAAATAACTGTTAGCTTGCCTGACTCCGGTGTTGGGCGCCATCACGACCTGTGTTGGGATTTGGGTGGTGATAGTTAGAATGCCTACTTGAAGGGGGAAACAAAGAGCAAAATTCTTTGGAAGAGCTCTTGGAGAATAGTCTCCAAAATGACTTGGCACTTGAAAGATTGCACTCACAAATGGATGAAATGATTGAAGCCTTAAGGGTTCAAAAAAGCCTCGGAGGTGAGTAATAGCCAAGAATCTTCCTTGGAGGTTGAAATTGAAAATCCTTCCTTGGCATTTGATCAAAACCAAGAAGAACTCTCAGATGCTCAAAATGAGAGGATAATTCTCACGTTAAAGGCCATTCTTGAAAATGAGGAGAAGCACAACTTTGCACTCGCGGAATTGAAACATGATGTGACTCAAAATGATGAGCATATCCGCACTTTGGAGGATCAAATGAAATCACTAATGGAGGCTCATTATGCCTCTAAATTTGAAAGTGTGGAAGAAGCCAAGAAGAGTCCATCCGAGGAAGAAAGTGAGATTTACGTTGAGGAATCAAGACTTGAACATCCTCCAACCGATTCCATGAATATTAGTGATGCCAAGAAAAATGTGGAATTGGAGTCAACCGGTGTAAATGATAATTTGGTTGAGATTGAGTCTAGTTCGGGGGAAAAGAAGGATGTCAAATTCCTGAAAGAATTGAGATTTTGAGGTTTGATGTCACATTCCAAACATTTTTCAACATTGGAATTGTGTGGCGAGATGGGAATTGAACTACACGAGTCAATGAAGGATTGTGAGGAGGAAAGACTAAGGCCCTACATTTTAAAATTTGAAAGAATAACAAGGCAAAACGACATTCCTCACATGAAAGCCAAGAAGTGCAAAATGAAGAATTTAATGTTTGGCTTGGTCATCTACTTACCACCCCCAACCACTCGTTGTCACAAGATTGACTCCAATCTAGGTGCCCAGTTCATATCGTCTAAGTGGCGAGAAAAGTAGTAAAGTTGACTTGCATCGTGCCACGACGTTAAATGCAGGCTTGGTGGGAGGCAACCCATCATTTTCAAAAATTTTGGTCATTTTTGAAATTTTCTTTTTTAGAATAGCTTATTATATTGTTTCTAACCAATCTTCCAAGTTTCAAAATTTTTGGATTTGATTTGAGCAGGTCGGGGTGACCGGGTAGCCAAAAAATAGTAGCTGGTGAAAAAAATTGTTGAGCAGGACACTGCTCCACTATGCGGTCGCCGCAATTCACATGTGATCGCAAAGTTGCAGGTCTCAGCTAAAAATGCAGTGACATACACTGCCAAGCCATCACAAAATTCTATGAGTTACTGCTCTATGCGATCGCCATTGTATACACGCGATCGCATTGCTCCAGGTAAGTAAAATCCAATCTAAACACTGGAGACGACACTTCACCCACTCTTCTGCCCAAAACAAAAATTCTCACCCTAGTTCTCAAAAATCATCTAAACGGTTTTCTCTCTTCAATTTCACACCCCTAATCAAGTTTAATCTCACAAGTATGTACTTTATCACTCGATTCTTTCTTTAAAAATTCAATTTTGTGTGATATTAGTGTAAATAAACACCCATTTTTCTTTCTTCTTCATCTCCATTGTTTAAGATTGATAATTGGTTAAGTGAATTCTTGCTTCTTGAACAAAATTTGGGGTTAAATATGTGCTTAAATTCTCTAAAACCGTGTGTGCAAATCTGATGCCCCTTATGTGTTTGGGGAAATGCCCAAGAGAAAACATAACTGGGCGAAAAAGGAAACCTCCGCGATCGCGAGGCCCTGTGCGTGATCGCATTGTTTTAAAATATGCAATGTGGAAATTTTGCCTTATGTGATCGCATCATATGCTCCGCAATAATACACTGCTGTCAATGTGAACAAAAAATTTTCTCTGTTATCGCCAGGCATTGAATGCGATCGCACTGCCTAACAGTCCTGGCAGTAAAATAGTGGATGTGCAAATTTTTGTACGGTTGCTTCGCGACTCTTTTCTTTGACCTAGATACATCATAATACAGTGTATAAAGTACTCGTTCATGCATTTAACATGTGGTCTCCATTGTAGGTACTTTGTGTATAAAATGGCCTCGAAAAATGTGAAAAATGTTGAAAATGTGCAAGAGCCTCGTCCCCTAGTTGTGGAAGAAGATTACTTTGACGTGACCAGATTCATGGCGGTTGAGTGTGAAAGAAATTATGACAAACTCATGTCCAAGAGAATTGTCAAAGAAAGAGGCATCCATTAGACAACCTTGATGCTAAGATGTCGGACTTCTACCGGAGACTGATTGACAGTGGATGGATGTGCTTTGCTCATGAACCGATTAAAGTGAACTACACAATAGTTCGTGATTTTTATGCCAATGCCTTGAAGACAAATTTCCAGGGGGAAGTATACACTTTTGTTAGGGGCAAGCGGATCGACTTTGGCCCCGAGGTAATAAATGCATACGGGCTTCCCAATGCTGACAATGAGATATACAGAGCCAGGGGAAGAGAGAGAGAGTAACACAATGGTTGGTGGAGAAGCATCATGACGGGGTGCAACCAACTTGGGAAAGAATACACAAAGGGGTTGATTCTCATGAATTCACTGCAGAAGCCAATATTTGTCTATCCATTATCTGTGCTAGGATTGTGCCAGCTAGACATGAGACTGAGGTGATGCCTGAGAAGGCTTTGATGATTGCTACCATTATGGATGGTTTTCCAGTGAACGTAGGCCAGCACATTGTGAGTGAAATTGAGGAACCATGCAACTGAAGGTCTAGAAGCCTATTCTTTCCCTCATTGATAATGCAGTTGTGTTATGACACTGAGGTGCTGCCGAACCCGACTGATGTTGAGAAGGACCCTGGCGTAGCAATCTATCCATTGCTTCAAAAAGGGCCAACTGGCAAGAAGAAGAAGAGAAGAATTGATGTGCTATCTCCTTCATTTGGGCAGTTTGATGAGACTGTCGAGGGATCCAGTGGTGCCTCCAAGCCTACAGCGGTACCACATGACCCCATTGATCCACTTCCTTATGGGCCCCCTACTATGGCTCACATTTCCCATCGGATCTATGGTGTATATGCTCACATTCGACAGCTTGTCGCGGGCCTTCCCTCTGGTCGATCTGGTGAGGGCACTTCGACTGGGTCTGGTAATAAGCCACCGACTTTGGATGAGGTAGTGTTGGAATAAAAAGCAATCAAAAACATATTAGAAGACATGATCCGGAGACAAGGAAAGGTTAAAAGGCGACAGATGAAATTCAAGGAGCATGAAAAGAAGAAAAGCAAGTTTCTGTCGAGGATGATGCATAAGCTGAGTTCACTCTATGGCTCATAGGATTCTGAGGATGATGATGAGGATTATGAGGATTTGGAGCTCAAATTTCCCACCACCTCCAGCTTCGACTGATGTAGTTTCAGGGAGCACCTCCTTCATTTTACCTTGTTTTGATTAGTTGCATTGGGGACAATGCAACACTTTAGGTTGGGGGTGGCTCATATTTGATCTATGTTTGTAGAGCATTACGCAGAGCATGATATTTTTTTCTTGTGAACTTCTGTGGATTGGTTGACATTTTTAGTTTATTAGTAATATTTTGTAGGCATTTTCTTGTTGGCTTTTATTTTGGTTCTTAGTTGTTTTTATTTTGGTTTTTATTTATTTTGTTCATAGTAGTATTAATGCAACTCCTTGGTTTTTCCTTCTACCGCGGTTCTTTTCCAAGGAAATTATTTGTGTTGAACCGGGTGATTTTTCCCTATGATGGATAGCGTGACAACTTTATTAAGGGATTAGTCTTGTTTAGTTTTTCTTTATTTTTAGAAAGTATTTTTTAGTTAGTTTAGCAGCTATTTGTGAATAAATTGGTTTTTGGGGTGTAATCTTGTGTCCATAAGCAAACGTGTGACTTGTTTGGTACCTATATAATTTAAACTTTGGCATATGAAGTTTTTGATATTTAAAATATATTAAAAACTATATATATATAATAAAAATGAATGATTAAAGTAGTGTTCCTTGTTGTGACTTTTAGATTCTAATTTTGGATCTTTGATTCACTAAATAGCTTCTTAGGCTACATGTGACTTCCTTGAGATTCATTGGTTTCAATTGGATTTTGGATTTGTATTCCACTTGAGTTTTCATGTGCCATGTGTGGTGAGATTTAATTGTGAAGTTCTTTTGCATCATTTGTAGTCTATAACTTTCCCGGAATGTGCTTCAAGGCAAAATCCTAGACTAACTTGGTTTGAAAAATGATATTAGGCCTTCCTTGGACCATTATTGTGCCTAAATTTCCTTCCCGTGAATATTTTCCCTAGTCAACCCTTGTGAGCCTTTTAACTTTTTCCTTGACAATCATGTTACAAGCTATCATATTATTGCTGTTCTTGTGGAACCATACCTCCCTAAGTAATTTAAAGTATGAATATAGGCTAAAAGCCTAAGTTTAGGGGTGGAGGTTGGAAAAGTTGTGAGGTGGAGGTTTCTCTAAAAGTGAAAATTGTTATAAAAAAGAAGTATAAAAAAAAATTAATAAGGAATTGTGAATAAATGAAAGACTAGGTGATAAGAAAAAAGAGAAGAAAAGGTGGAAAAGTTCTTGAAGGAAGTGGACTTTAATTATTGAAAAAGTGAAGTACTTAGGGAGGTTTTGGGTCACTCTTACCAAATTGTGCCCTACCTTAACCAAAAGCCTAAACTACAACCCTTTAAGTCCTAATTGATTTTGAACCAAGTATGTCTACATTAGTGGAGAAATACGTGAAGGGCAAGCCTATGGTACTACTATTGTGCATTTGAATATCTTTGTGAGAGAGAGTTGATTCTTTCCATTTGACATCCCATTTATGTTTTGAATTGCAATTTATGAGTTTGGTATTCTCTCTTAAAGTGTGATGGCACATGAGATTCGAGTTGTGAATTTAATCCCATTTTCAATTGGGAGGAATGAGCGAGGGAAGACAATTGTGATAGAGTGGCAAACTTTGAATATTTAGTGTCATGACTTGGTTGCTACTTTGGTTAATGTGGTGTTTGAGATTTTGAATTGAAATAAAATGTTTTCAAAGTGGTGATTCATATGCCTTAGATTAATTGTTGGTACCAATCGAAGTCACTAGATTGTTCTTAAATTGACCCTTTTTGACTTGAAATGATATTTGGTATGCCATTGAGCTTAAGTGATCATATTCTTGTAGATGTTCTTTTTTTTGAATTGCTTGAGGATAAGCAATAGTTTAAGTTTGGGGGTTTGATGAGTTGGTATCTTACCAACTTATCTCCTCTTAATACTTAGGCTTTTGTATAATTTTGTTGAAAAACTAAGGTGTTTTCTGAGGTTTATTGGCATATTTCAGGTGTCAAGTGATTTAGAGGTGATAGTGAAGAAACCAGGTGAAAACAAGTCAAAATGTGTAAAAATTGGAAAAATGGACTACTGCCAGTTTACTCTATGCGAACGCGGGTGATTTCACGCGATCGCATAAGTCCAGAAAAGAGAACTATGCGAACGCAGAGCTGTATATGCGAACACAGTGCTTTAAGAGATGGTCAGTGTTTGGTCAATTGACCTATGCGAACGCATGATGTCTTAGGAGATCGCATACCTAAGAGAATTTATTCTCTGCGATTGCAGGTCTTCAGTAGCGAACGCACAGCGTATTTTCTGGGCAGATGCTGGGCAGTTTTGGAATTTCACATTTTTATCCCCAAAGCCATTTAATACTCGACCTAGCAGATATCTTTGGCAATCTTTTGGCTTATTTTCAGTCTTCTACACTAGAGAAGAACAACTTTGTAAGCTAGGGTTTGCACACACACTTGGGTTTTGAAGATTTGAAGCTTGTGGTTAAGGATTTCTTACCCATTTATGCTTATTTCTTCATTTCCTTGCTTTTTATTGAATATTTTAGTGTGTAGTATTTATTTCCAACACTCAATCTTGTTTATGGAAATATTCATGTTTATAGTGTGGATTAAATACCTTGTTGTGCTTATGTATTGAATGATTTTTCATCTTTTATGAAGTGAGTTATTGTTTCTTTAATTATTCTTGTTCTTTAATGTTTCCAAAGGGATTAGCTAACCCTAGGACTCGCCCATTAACTCCGAATTAATTTTGGAAAAGATAATTTGGGGTTGGGAAAGATTAATTAACAAGAACTTGAGGCTTTAACCCTCATTTTATAGATTCTATCTAGGAATAGGATTGAACTACTTGTAGACATATCCGGGTGTGCTTAATCTCTTAATTAGGTTAGGAATAGTTCAATTNTGCTTTCTAGGTTAGTTTATATTTTTGCATTTAGATATAAATATTTTTACAACCAAAATCTAAGTGTTTGGCATTGCACGATAAGTGATAATTCTCTTACATTCCTAATCGCCTACATATTGTTCTCTGTGGGATTCGACCCCAACCCCGATGGGTTATTATATTTGAAAATCGAATGCTTACACTATTTTAAAGTGTAATTTGAGCGTATCAACTTGGCATGAGTTCTCAATTCTCTTCTTAGATATGTTTGTCCAACATACTCCCAAAGAGGAGCTGCGTAGAGATTTTGAGCAGCTACACCAGGCTGATATGACTGTGACTCAGTACGAGATGAGATTTCCGGATCTGGCTCGTCATGCTATATGGTTTGTTCCTACGGATAGAGAGAGGATTAAGAGGTTCATTGATGGACTCAACTATGATCTACGTTACATCATGACCCGAGAGGACGAGACAGATGCTAGGTTTGACTAGGTGGTCGATATTGCTAGGCGCTTGGAGCGAGAGGGAAAGAGGCCTCGTGGTTCAGGTGGATTCAGTGGTACTTCATTTGGAGGTCACTCACATCATAACTGAGGTCGTCTTTCAGGTTGCTACGATGGATCGTTAGGTTCATCGTGGTGCATCGTCTAGCCATGGTTCATATGGCACTCGCCCGGTTCAGTCATCATTCAGTGCACTCCTAGCTCAGAGCTCATGCCATGCTCCATCAATTCAGGGTTCGTCTGGGTTATTCTTGTTCTGGGGGTCTGATTCAGGCCCCACAATCATTTTTTACTCGAGGTTGTTATGATTGTTGAGAGTTGGCCAATGTGAGGAAGTATTGTCCCTCTCATTACATAGGTCCAGTACAGCAGGGAGGCCAATCTATGACTCTTGCAGTTGTTGCTACACCACCCACTCATCTAGCTCGGGGTCGAGGTCGTGCGGGTCGAGGTTGCCCTAGAGGAGGAGGTCAGTTAGGTAGTGGTCAGGCTCGTTTCTATGCATTTCCCGCTAGGCCAGAGGTAGTTTCTTTTGAATACTGTGATCACAAGTATTGTTTCGGTGTGCCACAAGGATTCTTCCGTATTATTTGACCTTGGTTCAACTTATTCATATGTGTCATCATAATTTGCTTGTTATTTGGATATGCCTCGTGATTCTTTAGATATGATTGTTTATCTACACCAGTGGGTGATTCTATTATTGTGGATCGTGTATATCAGTCGTGTGTGGTGACTGTTGGGGATATAAGATGAGATATGATGTTTTACTGCTTAGCATGGTTGATTTTAACGTGATTTTGGGCATGGAATGGTTGTCGCTATATCACACTATCCTTGATTGTCACGCTAAGTTTGTGACATTGGCGATGCCAAAGTTGCTGATGTTAGAGTGGAGAGGCTTCCTGGATTATGTTCCTAGTAGAGTTATTTCACATTTGAAGGCTCAATTGATGGATGAGGAGAGAGTTTGGCATATTTGGCCTTGGTGAGGGATGTTAGTATTGATACTCATACTATTCAGTTGCGGTAGTGAGAGACTTCCCAGATGTATTTCATGCAGACCTTCCAGGCATGCCACCCGACAGGGACATTGATTTTGGTATTGACTTGGTACTGGGCTCTCAGTCCATCTCTATTTCACTGTATCTCATGGTACCTATTGAGTTAAAGGAGCAGTTGCAGGAGCTACTTGATAAGGGCTTCATTAGACCTAGTGTGTCACCTTGGGGTGCACTGGTTCTATTTGTGGAGAAGAAGGATGGTACCATGAGGATGTGTATTAACTACAAGTAGCTGAACAAGGTTATTATTAAGAACAGGTACCAACTACCACGCATTGATGACGTATTTTATGAGCTTCAGGGTGCTAAAGTATTCTTGAAGATTTATTTAAGGTATGGGTATCATCAGTTAAAGATTTAGGATTCAGATATTCCAAAGACGGCTTTCAGGACTCGTTGTGGTCATTTTGAGTTTCTGGTGATGTCTGTTGGCCTAACCAACGCCCCAGCAGCCTCTATGCACTTGATGAACAGTGTGTTCCAGTCGTATCTTGATTCTTTTATCATAGTATTAATTGATGATATATTGGTGTACTCATACAGATAGAAGGATCATGAGTAGCTTCTGAAGATCATACTCTAGACTTTGAGGGAGAAGAAATTATATGCTAAATTCTCCAAATGTGAGTTTTGTCTTGATTTGGTGGAGTTCTTGGGGCACGTGGAGTCTACTGAGGGGATCAAGGTACATCTGAAGAAGATTGAGGCAGTTCAGAGTTGGCCTAGACTATCTTCGGCTACAACGATTCGGATCTTCTTGGGTTAGGCAGGTTATTATTGTTGTTTTGTGGAGGGTTTCCCTTTCATTGTTGCACTTTTGACTAGATTGACCTAGAAGGGTGCTCCTTTCAGGTGATCCGAGGAGTGTGAGGAGAGCTTTCAGAAGCTCAAGACTACATCGACTACAGCTCCTATGTTAGTGTTCCCTAAAGGTTCGGGATCTTACACCATGCATTATGATGCATCACATATTGGGCTTGGCGTAGTGTTGATGCAGGATGGTAGGGTAATTGTTGAAGGTTTATGAGAATATTTACCCTGTGCATGACTTAGAATTGGTAGCTATGGTTCACGCGCTGAAGATTTGGAGGCACTATTTGTATGGCATTCCATGTGAGGTCTATACCGACCATCGAAGTCTCCAGCACTTGCTCAAGCATAAAGACCTTAATTTGCGATAGCGGAGATTGTTAGAGTTGCTAAAAGACTATTATATCACCATATTATATCATCCGGGGAAGGCCAATGTAGTGGATGGTGCATTGAGTTGGAAGGCTGAGATTATGGGCAATTTGGCATATTTACCGGTAGCTGAGAAGCCACTAGCCATGGATGTTCAGGCTTTGGCAAATCAATTTGTGAGATTGGATGTTTTGGAGCCTAGACGGTTTCTTGCATGCATTTTAGATCAGCCATCATTGTTGGAGTGTATCAAGGCTTGCCAGTTTGATAATTCTCATTTGCTGGTGTTGAGGGACACGGTTTAGCGGGGTGGTGCTAAGGAGGTTGTGAATGGTGATGGTGGTGTTATGAGGCTTCAAGGATGGATTTGCGTTCCAAATGTTGATGGGTTGAGAGATTGGATCCTTGAGGACGCTCATAACTCGCGCTATTCCATTCACTCAGGAAGATGTACTGTGACTTGAAACAACACTATTGGTGGCAAAGAATGAACAAAGATATTGCTGCTTTTGTCTCTCGGTGTTTGAATTGTCAACAAGTGAAGTATGAGCATCACAAATCGGGAGGATTGAATCAAAGATTGGAGATACCGGAGTGGAAGTAGGAGCGCATCACTATAGATTTTGTGGTAGGCTTACCACATACCTTGAAGAAATATGACGTAGTCTAGGTTATTGAGGAACGATTAATTAAGTTTGCACACTTCATTCCGATGTTGATTTCCTATTCTTCAGAGTTGTTGGCTCAGATTTACATCTGGGAGATTATCCGCCTACATGGCATGCTTGTTTCCATCATTTCTAACCAAGGCACGCAATTCACATTGCAGTTTTGGAAAGCAGTGTAGCAAGAGTTGGGCACACGGGTAGAGTTGAGAACAACATTCCATCCCTATATGGACGGTCAATCCGATCACACTATTGAGATCATGGAGAACATATTACATGTTTGTGTTATCGATTTTAGAGGTTCATGGGATCAGTTTCTACCGCTCACAGAGTTTACAACAGCTTTTAATCGAGTATCCAGATGGCTCCTTATGAGGCATTGTATAGGAGGAGATGTCGTTCTCCTGTCGGTTAGTTTGAGCCTTGGAAGCTAGATTGTTGGACACTAATTTGGTGTGTGATGCTTTGGAGAAGGTTAAGGTGATTCTGGAGCGACTTCGTACAACTTAGTCCAAATAGAAGAGTTATGCAGACTGGAAGTTCCAAGATGTAGCTTACATGGTGGGTGAGAAGGTTCTGCTTAGAGTTTCGCTCATGAAGGTGTAATGTGGTTCGAGAAGAAAGGGAAGTTTAGCCCTCAATATATTGGCCCTTTTGAGGTTCTTTAAAGAGTTTGGGAGGTGGCCTACGGACTTGCCTTTATGCCTAGTCTATCGGGTGTTCACCCAGGGTTTCATGCTTCTATGCTTCAGAAGTATTATGTTGATCCGCTACATGTTTTGGACTTCAGCACGGTGCAGCTAGATGGGGATAGACTTATGATGTAGAGCCGGTGGCCATTTTGGACGGGCAAATTCAGGAATTGAGGTCAAAGAATATAGAGTAAGTGAAGGTGCATTAGAGAGGTCACCCAGTCGAGGAGGTTACTTGGGAGACTGATCAAGAGATATAGTAGCAGATAACCTCACCTATTTGAGACTCTAGGAAAGATTCTAGACCCATTTGAGGACGAATATTTGTTTAATAGGGGAAGAATGTAACGACCCGACCGGTCATTTTTTCTATTGTAGCCCCCTTCATCTATTTATAGCCCATTCTATGTTCATTTGTGGATATTTGACTTGTCAGGGTCTTTGGATTGGTTTCGAGGAAGTTTCGGAATGAATTGGGACAATTAGTCCCAAGAATAAAAGCTTAAGTTGAAAGAGTTAACCGGAGTTTGACTTTTGTGTAGACAACTCCGGAATGGAATTTTGATAATTCCTATAGCTTCTTATGGTAATTTTGGACTTAGGCGTACGTACGCATGTTGATTTGGAGGTCCGTAGGTTGTTTTGAGGCTCTTTGGCGAAGGTTGGAAAGTTGAAAGTTTGGAAGGTTGAGAGGTTTTACAGAGAGTTGAATACAGATTTTGGTTTCGGGAGTTGCAATAGGTCTGTTGTTTCATCTAGGAATTGCATGCAAAATTTGAGGTCATTCAGAGTTGATTTGATATGGTTCGCCATGAGTTTTAGAAGTTGGAAGTTCATTAGTTTCATTAGGCTTGAATTGGGGTGTGATTCGTGATTTTGATGTTGCTTGATGTGATTTGGTAATTCGAGTAAGTTCATATTGTGTTTTAGGACTTGTTGGTATGTTTGGTCAGGGTCCCAGTGGCCTCAGGTATGATTCGCATGAGTTGCGGATCATGTTGGACTTAGAGGAATTGGCTGGAGAAATCTGTCTTCTCGTGTTCTCGCACATGAGGTTGGATTGGCTGCATCTACGGAGCCGCAGTTGCAGCCTTTTTCTGTGCAGGAGCGAGGTCTGCTTGGCTAGAGGATGGTCGCAGATGCGCAAGGACTTTCGCAGAAGCGGATGCGCTTCTGCGAGGATGTGTCCGTAGAAGCAGAGTTTTGTTAGAGTTGCGGAGGCGCGTAGGTGCGATGAATTTCCGCATATGCGAGCCCGTAGATGCCGATGTGTTAGCGCAGAAGAAGAATTTGGACCGAGGCTGGGTATCCGCGGATGCAGACCATATGTCACAGAAATTGTACCGCAGGTGCGCGACGTCGGGACTTAAGTGATTTTTGCAGAAGCGAAACTTTGACCGCAAAAGCGGCATCGCAGGTGAGACCAAGTGAGCTGCAGATGCGAGAATCGCTAGGCAGAAAGTATTAAAAAGAGGGGTTTGGTCCTTTTTCTCATAGTTGGAATTTTGGAGCTCGGTTGGAGGCGATTTTTGAGATGCTTTTTGCTACAATTGAAGAGATGAGTAAAGATTATTCAATTTTGCTGTAAGATATTCATTACCCATTGATTATCACAACTAGTTTTTGTGAATTTTAAGTGAAATTTGGGGATTTTAGGTTATAGTATTGGAGAGTGAGATTTGGTGAGTTGAGGGTCGATTTGTGAACGGAATTGGATGAAACTAGTATGGTTGGACTCCTAATTGAATTGGTGTTCGAAATTTGTGAATTTTATCGAATTTTGGGGTGCGGGTCTGGGGTAGACTTTTGGGTTCACTTATATTTGATTCAAGACTTTAGCTTTATCATTTGGAATTATTTTTTATGGTTTATATGATGGTATTAAATTATTTTGGCTAGATTCGAGTTGCTCGGAGGTCGATTCGCGTGGCAGGGGATTTTTGGAGTATTGAATTGTGTGTTTTGAGGTAAGTAACATATGTAAACTTAGATTTGAGGGTATTTAACCCTGGGAACTATGTTATATGAAAGGTATTAAGGTGACGTACGCGCTAGGTGACAGGTGTAGGTGCGTGTACCAGTGTGTTCGTGATTTTAGGTGGATTTTAGACTATTATGAGATTGGTTGACTATCATGCCTCGTTATATCTGTGCTTCTAAACTTGTATGTTTATTTGAGTTCTGATTCATGGTAGAGACCATGTCTAGGCTATGTGTTATTTTTGTGACACTTGATAGGGTTATTCTTGGTGTTTTTGAGATATTTGCCTTATTCGCGCACGTGTTCTCAGTCATGATGCTACACCCGTGTTTGATATATTTGTCTCAGTACTTTCTTATTTAATTCCTCACATATTTATTGATGCCTCATATGTGTAACATTTTTTAATTGAATATTGTGAGATGTAATTAATTAAGACTTGACTAATTGATGATTGAGCATGGACAATAGAGTCGATTTGGTATTGATTTTGAGGTGACAATTATGAAAGACTCATATCGAGATAAGTGTTATTTATTTAGGACGATGCGTGCACCAGGCCTCACTATTGGGATATATGATTATGATTAGCGCTTGGACAGGATCTGCCCTTCTAGAGTCTGACATGCCAGCAATGGGCGCATGCATAGTGTTTTATATGTTCTTGATGTTGGGAAGATATGACAAGCACCCGCACAGTGCTAAGTGCGATTATTATTGATGGATCTACTATGATATTGTTGATTGACACGTATATTTGATATGTACTTTCCCTCATGCTAACTAGTAAATGAACTGTTTTATCCATGTAGGGCTTTAATTATTATAAATGGAAAGCACGCCAAAATTTTTTATATGTGAACAAGCTGAACATGATATTATCGATCTACATGCTTACATTGTTTTCCTTTACATCCTGGGCTATTATTAGTTATTAACATTGATCAATGATTGTTTTCTTCTGAGCTCGTCACTACTTTCAGCCCAATGTTAGTTTTGTTACTTACTGAGTACATAGGGACAATTGTAATCATACTACACTTTGCATTTCGTGTGCAGATCCAAGTAATTCTGGACGAGATGATCTCTAGAGTTCTGTTGCTACCAGCTTTTCAGAGACTACGAGGTATTTGTTATACCATTTGTTGACCTTATATTTCTCTTTCATTATTTCTATTATTATTGTTATACTATTCAGACAATTGTTTTTTTAATTTGGCCTTGTATTTTGATACTTAGTAGTGCTCATGTACTCGTTGACACCAAATTTTGGAGATGGTTGTAGTAGTAGTATTGTTATATTATCAAATATTTTATGATTTTTCCACTAATCAGTTTATTAAACCTTTTTTTATCAAATTCATTGTTCTCATGTGGCAGTTGGTTGCCTAGCAAGTAGTGTTAGGCATCGTTGCGGCTCGGTGGGAGTTGGGTCGTGACAGTTATGTACAACTTCCATACAAGATTGATACAAAGAATAATATAACTACAATAACAAACAACTTAAATATAATTTTCATATAACTTTCAGATAACTATAATATAACTTTAATATAATTTTGTATGTCATGTGTTCTTCTTTTTCTTCGAGTTTCAATCTAAAATTCCATCCAAAATTAACTCTAGTCTTCACCAAATACAATCAAAATTGAGATATTAACTCTAAAGGATATTCTCAATCATTTGCAATAATATCTAATCCAAATAAATAATATTTTCAAAAACTTGAATTCAAAGGTTCGAAGTTTTTTTAATGATTCTTAATGATGGAGAGTCAAACACCCACAAATTTTGTTTGTTGGCCATTTCAGTTCGAAAATAACAACTGTGCAACAGCAAATAAAATTGCTAAATTAAAAGTACAAAGCTAAACGATTGA
Source organism: Nicotiana paniculata (assembly GCA_005239505.1). Classification (NCBI taxonomy): domain Eukaryota; kingdom Viridiplantae; phylum Streptophyta; class Magnoliopsida; order Solanales; family Solanaceae; genus Nicotiana; species Nicotiana paniculata. Next base: position 21,579 of record ML303353.1, on the reverse strand, counting down.
AATCCATTGTTGAATTCTATGAAGAAGATAGGAGAAAAGAGAGATAAAAGAATAAGAAGGAAGAAAAATAGGGCAGAAAAATATAACACACATACGTAGTGTAATGATCAGATCGGGTGTTTTGAATTCTAGCATCTGGTTCTTTCATTTGAGACTTCGGGCAGCTTCATATGATGCATTATGACTTGAGTGCATGGTTGGTTTTAATTTTTGAGTGGTTCCGGATTGATTTGATTGAGGGATTCCCAATTTAGTAGTTTTAAGTTAGACGGATTGACCAAGGTTTGACTTTTGAGTAAACAATCTCGGAATCGAGATTTGATGGTTTTAATATATTCGTATGTTAATTTCTGACTTGGGCATATATTCTAATTTGAATTTGATGTTCGTAGGAGGATTTGGCTATGTTTTTCGAAAGTTGAAAATTTGAAAAATTTGAGAGTTCTTAGATTTGACAGGGAGTTGACTTTGGTGTTATCAGACTGACTAGGAGTTGACTTCGGTGTTATCATACTCCTATTACGGGTGTGGGACCTTGGATAGGTTCATTTAGGTAATTGGAACTTATGTACAAAGTTTGGTTGTGGTCTGAAATGTCTAAGTGTGATTCGGACGCGTTCGGTGAAGTTTGAAAGTTAAGAGAAAGAATTTGATCTTCTATTATTGATTTTGATGCTAATTTTAGTGTTTTTAGCCTTTATATAAGTTGGGTTAATGTATTTGGACTTGTTGTTATGTTTGAAAGGGATCCCGAGGTCCTCGGGTGTGATTCAGGGTGGTTTCAGACCATTTCGGTTGAGTTTATACAGTTGATTTTCTGGTGTTCTGATGTGCTTCGCGTTTGTGATCAGTGTATGCGTTCCCATAGAGTGTTTTCGCGGGTTGGTGATCTGTTCATCACATTCGCGATGAAGTGGTCGCATTCACGGAATATTGTGGATGACTATCGCATTCGCATGGGTGTCTTCACATCCACAAATTTTTGGTGAAGGTTGGTCAGCAGCCTTTTGCGTTGTCACGACCCAAAAATCACCTAGTCATGATGGCACCAAACCTTAAAGCTAGGTAAACCAAATAAAGAACAAGGTAACTCAAATGATGGATTACTAATAACGAGAAATAAAATGACTGAACTCTAAACAACCTCCCAAGGACTAGCAGTACAAGTCATGAGTCACTGTGATTTAGATTTACAAACCAAAATGAAGAATAAGTACAACATCTATTTGAAATTTACATAAAAGAGTTTAAGTCCTAAACTAACATAAACAAGAGGTAGCTTGAATCTGGAATGCTGGAATGTCTGCAGTACAAGGCTTCATCTTCCACAGCTACGCAGCCCCAAGATCTACACTACATAAAAGAGTTTAAGTCCTAAACTACCATAAACAAGAGGTAGCTTGAATCCGGAATGCTGGAATGTCTGCAATACAAGGCTTCATCTTCCACAGCTACGTAGCCCCAAGATCTACACACAAGGTGCATAAGTGTAGCATGAGTACAACCGATCACATGTACTCAGTAAGTATCTTGACTAAGCTCTATGAAGTGGTGGCGAGGTTTTAAGTTAAAGATACTTACATAATATGTACCTGTGCAAATAATAAGCAGGAAAAACAAGGCAAGAGAGAGATCAAATAACGGTAAGAGCATCAACGGAAGATCAAGGAAGCAAGTTCATAGATATGGCAAACAAGTCATAGCCTCATAGCCGTTCTCTACGAAGGAAACAATAACCATGAAGTACGGGCATAGACTATATTCAAACATCACGAACAAACACTGTTGCGACGTGCAACCTAATCCTAATATCAGCAAACACTATTGGGGCGTGCAACCCAATCCCAATATCAATAAATACTGTTGTGAAGTGTAACTTGATCCCATGTATAATATCATAAGTTCATATGTAACTATTGTACAACAACCAAGCATGGGAACATTCACAACGTAACACTAAGAAAATAAACACGCGGAATTCATCCAGGGAATACAAGCCCAAACCAAGTAAGATGAGAAGCACAATATCCCTGAGCTAGTCCCTCGCATATAAGGACAAAGCTTCCACCAAGCATAACAGACAACCAATATAATAATCCCTCAATCCAATTAAGCAAAGGAGAGTATGACAGGAAACGGGAAAAGATGTTTGCCAAGAGAGAATAAGGGAAAAATGAAGGCGGTCAATATATGAAATCATGTAGCAAGTAGAAGCGTGTAGCAAGTAAAGGCATTTAATAAGTGAAGGCATATGATAAGTAAAGCATATCGTAAGTGAACACATGTAGTAAGTAAAAGCATGTAGTAAGTGAAGACATGTAGCAGGTTAAGGCATTTAATAAGTAAATCACATGACATTTATAGGCATGTAATAGCCATGGGCTATGAATTCGAAGAGGACATGTGGAAGAAGTAAATCAAGTAAAAGAATAGGTGTAATAGTGAAAGACAAGGTAAGGATATAACTATAACAGTAAAATACCAACGGGAAAATGCCAAGGTAACTTCATAAGGAACTTAAACGGAAGGCATCAGACAAACAACAAACATTAATAGAAACCAAAGTAAAGGGAATGTAAGTTCTTAATGAATGAGTAATAATAACATGAATCCAATTTTCTTTCTTTTCTTGACGGTAATAACCAACAAAATAATCTCATTTCACGCCGCACATAAATACTTATCATGCCAAAATCATATCTACCGCAAGGAAATACATCGTGCCACATCATATCAATCGCACGGAAATAGCCATCGTGCCAAACATAGTCCTAAGGCCCCAATCATCATCTCTTAATACGAATAAAAAATCTCAAGTAACATGACAATAACATGTATAGATATAGATTCCTGGTTACGATCAAGTTAAGTATGCAAAGGAATCTCGAAAACGACACATTAAATCCTTTTTGAGATGTCATATGTTCTAACAAGATTTCTAACACGGATAATTGAGTTTAATTTTTATAGAGTTAAATGAAGCATAGGTCAAAGGATCATCAAGTTCAACAAATTCACAAAGAAGCACATAATTCTCCCTCCTGAGCATGGAAACCTTGGCACATGCATATACACTCGTCACCTCGTATATGCATCATCCCCACATGTAGAAAATCATATCAATAAGTAGGAAAAAAATTCCCCAAAAAAGCTAGGCAAGACACTTACCTCATTCTTGAACACAATCAACAATAAACCATGGCTTATTTCTTTTAAACCAAGCATCAAACCAATCGAATCTAGCCAAATATAGTTCAAGTAATTCAAAACAAGCTTTAGAAACTACCCACGAATAAACAATATTCAATTTTTATCATTTTAGAAAAAGTCAACCCCGGACTTGTGTGGTCAAAATTCGAGATTCGGACCAAAATATGATTACTCATTCACCCCCGAGCTCGGATATGTAATTTGTTTCAAAATCTGACCTCAATTTAAAGTCAAAATCTCAATTTTACAAAATTTCTAATTTCTACCCAAAACCCCTAATTTCTACCGTAAAATTCGTAGATTTGATGTTAAAAACTCATGAAAAGTAATTGAAATTCATTGAAAACTAGTTAAATATGCTTACCAATAAAGTTGGGAAGAAACTCCTCTTCAAAATGACCTCTATGGAGTTTGGGATTGAAAGATGGTATATAATGAGGTAAGTCCCGATTTTCCCTCTTTTACCTAGTTGCAGGTATCGCAAAGTGATCAACTGTTCGCAAAAGTGAAAATTCCTAGAGCATGTTGTTATCAAAAAAGCAATGAATGCATCGCAAATGCGAATTAATGGCAGCCGCAAATGCTATTAATGTATCGCAAATCCGAAATTGCCCCAGAGCATACTGTGTCGCAAATGCGACATTCCCATTGCAAAAGTGGATCCTCCTTGTATGCAAATGAAATTCAAACTTCACAAATGTGAAGTTCCCAGTCCCAGCCCATTTCAGCAAATGCGAGCCACCCCTCGCAAAAGCGATGGTCACATTTGCGAGCAGAACCGCAAATGCGAGATCTGCAGGTCCATCGCACCAGTTGTTCACCAAAACCATGCGCAACACCTCTGAAACTCACTCGAGCCCCTCAGAATCCAAACTAAACATGAACACAAGTGTAAATAACATCCTACAAACTTACTCGCTACCTCAAATCATAAAAACAACACCAAATAACAAGAATCAATTATCAAAACTCAAGAATTTCAACTTACAAACTCATTTTAATCAGTTTTCACGTAATGCTCTGAAATGTGCGCGAGTCACCCTAGACCCCAACCAAACGTGCGCACATGTAGAAACACATCATACGAACCTATCGTAGTCGTCAAAACACCGATCCGAGATTGTTTACTAAAAATGTTAACCATGGTCAACTTTAGCCTCTTTGGAGTCAAAATTTTCATTATCTTCAAAATTTTACGTAAAAACTTTTCAGAAAACAATACGGACAACGCACGCAAATAAATATATATCAAATGAAGATATGGAAGTTTTGGGAACACTGAAGTTAAATCTAGTACTCAAAACGACCGCTCGGGTCGTTACATTCTCCCCCACTTAAGAACGTTCCACCTCGGCCCATATAAGTCCATGCACATGACCCCCAACTAAAGATTCTTCCTTCGACCTTAGTCCCACTGGGTGTGGAACCAAATTCCAACATCCGGAACCTCCTATGAGATCCGATCCTTGTATGTACACACTGTATCAATCACCACAAGCTGCATCAAGTCGTAGATACACTACCAAGTTCAAACCACATGATGTGCCATACAACTCATGTACTCACAGCAATAACTTCAAACCACAATAGTTGCTCATTACCAAACCTAGTGCCGGTAATTTACTCCATATCAAATGAAACCTCATTTTGGACCTTTGTGCTCCTAATGATAAAGTTTATGCATAAATGCGTAACAACCCATGAAATCAACAAGTCGAGGAGCTCTCTCATACAAAAAGGACCATTGCCAAATTCTGAGCAAAAATATGGTATTATTCTTCAAAAAATTCCTTATCCCTAACACGATAGTGCAGATCACAAGCCCAAAAACCTTGTCTCACCCAGTACACGTAGCCCAACCGACAAGTCACACCAAAAGCCACATGAAGCCTCACAACTCAGTATGTACACCAAACAAGAAATAACTCATATATATCTAAATATGGAAAGAAAACAAGGTATGAGGACTACACAACAAGTACAACTGATATAACAACCAAAGCATAATTGTTATGAACTCACCCCACAAAGGGAAAACAAAACACATGAAATAAACACAAAGAAGGGTATCCCACATAAATTCGTTGCGGCACACAACTCAAACCAAAACATATCAATCCACATAGGGATACCCATCGATCCATAGTGCTCGTGCTCACTAAGCACATGTGCATCAACATCAAATACAATAGAGTGCACAAATATAGCTATGGGAAGATGAATAGGCAAAATACAATATGGAAAAAGGCAAGCACATATAAGGTGCAATAAGCAAATCAACATCACGAGGGCCATCTCACTCATATCACCATAAGACCTAAACGAGATTACAACATGTGTGCGCATAATCAAGTGACTGCATATCCTGTCATGGCATGAGAGAGAAACACATATCAGAGACTGAGTCACAAGTAAAATTCATTCTGCCCGGTAATATACCCACAGTAACCGTCGGGTAATATACCCACAAGTAACATTCATTCAAAAGAGCTCTTGGTTTTGATCATGCTTTAACTAATGCCCACAAGATCTGGAATTTTCACTCAAGATGAGATGAATTGCACCATTATTGATGAAAAAGGACAAGTTTTACCTGTGTCTCAAAATTATACAATGGTGAATCATGCATGATTTCTATTGTCTATGCTAAGACTAATCTGCCTTAAGAACTCGTTAATGGAACGACTCAATAAGACTGTCTAGCAACTCTATTCCCTAATGTGTAGTGGGGGACTTCAATTGCATAATTGCGAGGCACATGAAAAAAAGGGAGGTGCTCCTCTTAAACACCACAAAGACTAACCTTTCATTAATTGCATCTTAAACTGTGATCAATTGGACTAGAGTTCTCTAGCCACAATTTTACCTGGTGTAATAATTGGGCTCTTGACAAAAGGATATGCAACGATTGGATAGAGTTATGGTGAACCACCTATTGGCTAATTGATATTTAGCTTAAAGTATATATATTTATATGTATGTCTCCTCATGTTTTACTCGTGTTTCGTGGAATTCAGATGTAAAATGTGTTAGTTTATATTAATTCAACGTGTTTTTATGTTAGGAATCATCTGGAAGAAATTGGGGGCTAAAGGTGCGAGATTAGAGCCAAAACGGACGGAAAAAGGGAATAGATTTTCAGCACCACGGGCAACGCTCCACGCCACATGTGGCGCCACAGGCAGAAGGTTCAAAAACCCAGCGCCAGGGCCAGCGTGGGGCGCTAGGCTGGACGCTGGTGACGTAATTTTTTCCAACTTTGCCCCGGAGAAGTTTATATGCCCTAGACCTACCCAACACCTACAAAAGCAACACTAAGCCTATTTTTTGGAGGGGAGAGGCCACTTTGAAGGGAGAATACACACGAGAACTATCTGGGAGCGAAGAGATCTCAGTTTTCTTCATCTTTTCTTAGTAATATCAATTATCCAACACATATGAATTTTTTTTGATAATATCATGAGTGGCTAAAACTCATAGTTCTGGGGTTGATTGTTGTTTAACTCTGACTTAACCTTGATTACAATTCACTAATATATGGTTGTTTCTTCAATTCTGTGATTAATTTCTTTCTTTGCTGGCCAGCAGTTAGATTCTATTTACTATCTATGCTATGCTATGCTTGAGAAAGCCATGTTTAGATTAGAGAAGAATTAAAGAGAGCACGATCTTAACTCTGAGGGGGCGGATTTGTGGTTAGGATATGATATAACTAGTCACCGTGCTTAATTAAATATTGTAATATTAATGTGTTCTTAATAGATTGAATTCATAGGAATATAGGCGTTTATCTATTCTGAATAGGCGAGTAGTACTTCGGGGGAAGGCTACGAGAGCAATTGTTAGATTAATTAGCAACCATGAGTGAATTGTATGAAAGGGAGAGTTAACTAGAACACAATAGGATTGGTGAATCGATCACAACCCTGGAATATTTGTCTCTACTGTATACGCAACAACCATTTCACTGCTTGATAATTTAGTTACTACTTAGAATTATAGTTTAGTATAATCACATTCTTCAACTCGAATTTGGCTCGACTGAATAAAAATCCTTGTGAATTTAGTGGGTAGTTGATACAAGTCTCTGTGGGTTTGACACCCGACTTATCATTTTATTACTTGTATGACCACATATACTTGCATGTGTATTTGGGAACAACAAGTTTCTGGCGTCGTTGCCGGGGACTTGAATATTGAGTACTTTCTAGTTTTTGTTTTCATTGTTTATTTCGTCAAGTCCAACATTACTTGATTGTTACTATGATCTCAGGAACTTTGATTGAATACGGAGGGTCAGAAGCCAGGACAGACTTCAAGGCTTTGACCCCGAACCTGAGAGAACATTTCATAGGAGGTTGAGGGAAGCAAGGGATAACAAATAATCTTCAGGCACTTGTTCAATTTCCTGCGAATATGGCAGATGAGAAACACATAGTTGTTCAGGAGGTGGCGATGCCCAGCATTACTAATGTCACCTCCAGCATTGTGAAGCCCAAAATCACTGGGCACGTTGAGCTGAAACAGAGCATAATCCATCTACTTCATGCGAAAGGGCAGTTTATGGGTATTCCACACGAGAATCCACAACAGCATCTCCTGAATTTCTTGGAGATTAGTGATACGTACATCACTAACAGAGTCACTCCAGACTATGTGATGCTCACACTTTTCCCATTCTCTCTGTTGGTCGAAGAAAAGTGATGGCTGAAGGAAGAACCGATTAATTCATTACATCATGGAATGATCTGGCAAGGAAATTTTTGGCAAGGTTCTTCCCTTCATGCAAAACTACAAAGATCGGAAGTGAGATAGTCACCTTCAAACAGAAATTGAGGGAGTCTTTATACTCAGCTTGGGAGAGGTTCAAGGGGTTGCTCAGAGACTGTCCTCATCACAATCAGACAAATGAATTGTTAGCTCACACTTCCATAGAAGGTCTACATCCTGAGACAAAGATTATGGTAGATGTTGCAGTTGGAGGTCAAGTGTTGGAGAAAAGCTTTTACGAGATATATGCATTATTGAAAAAATTCTCCAAAAGCAATCCGGATTGGCAAGGAGAAATGGGTAGACACATAGTGCAAAAACTACAGGGGTTCTCAAGTTAGATATCGTCTCGGCATTATCAGCACAGATTACCACACTAACCAACAAATTCAATCAGATGATCTTGGTTATTAACAAGCAACAAGATCAACCAGTGGAACAGGTTCAATTGTTTTATGAAGTATGTGGAATGGGTCATACGAGCGACTTATTCCTAGTCAATCCAGAGTTTATATGCTTTGTGGGTAATGCAAATAGGGGCCAGACAAACCAATATGGGAACACTTACAATCCCAACTGGAGGAACCACCCAAACTTCTCTTGGGGTGGAACCAAGGTTCTCAAAATCAATACCGACCACAAGCACCTCAACAACAATATAGATCACCTCAGGTTGAACAACATGTAAACTCAACTAGTCACCTTGAGAAAATGATGAAGAAATTGATGGCAGACCAGCAGTCCCACACAACAGAGATGATGAAGAAAGTGAGGGCTGACTAGCAGTCCCAAGCCGCAGCAATGAGAAATTTGGAGCACCAAATGGGACAACTTGTCAATGCCTAAAATACTCGACCAGTTGGAGCTCTTCCAAGTGACACTGAGGCTAATACTAAGGCATCTATTAATGCTCTGTCACTAAGGAATGGGAGACAATTAGAAGAAGTCCAGTCAAAAGAGAGAAAACAAGTAACCTTTAATGAGAACTCGGCCACTATAGAGTCAAAATCAGAAAAATCAAAGGAAACAGAAAAGCCAACGGAAGAGGCGGTGGCTGAGCAACCCCCACCATTAGTTGCAAGGCCACCACCTACGTTCCCTCAAAGATTGGAAATATTAAAGGATAATGCCTCATATAAAAAGTTTCTTGATATTTTGAAGCAGGTGCAAATCAATATTCCACTGGTAGACATCCTGCAAAAAGTACCCAAATATGCAAATAATTCATCAAGGACATAGTGGAAAATAAAATAATGTTGATTGTATTCAAGATTGTGGACCTCAGTAAGGAATGTAGCTCTAGAATCCAAAGAAAGCTACCTCAGAAATTGAAGGGTCCGGGTAGTTTCACTATCCAAATCTCGATTGGTAAGCATGTAGTGGGGCGAGCTTTATGTTATCTTGGAGCAAGCATCAGTCTGATACCGCTATCTGTGTTGAGATAGTTGGGATTAGGTGAGTCGCTCCCAACAACGGTAATCTTACAGTTGGTAATTTCTCTCTTGCTCATCTTCAAGGAGTGATTGAAGATGTTTTAGTTCAAGTGGGTTCTTTCATATTCATTTCATTATCTTGGACTACGAGCTTGATCAGGAAGTCCCATTTATTTTGGGGCGTCCACTCTTAGCCACGGGCCGAGCTATTATTGATGTATGCAAAAGAAAGATGAGAGTGAGAGTAAGTTCTTAGGTGGAGGTATTTAATGTGTATAAATCACTCAGATTTCAAGCCCACTAAGAAGAGATATCCCTGATTTCTGTAGTGGAAAGCAGTGCTACGTCATTGGTGCTTTATATGATCCTAATAGATCCTCTTGAACGAACTGTGTTTGGGAATGAAGAAGACAGTGAAGATAAGATGATGGGCAAACTTGAGTAAGTACTTGACATGTCATGCAATTATGTCCATGGGTTTGGGAAGTTTGAGGAGTTGGGCAGGCTTGTTACTCTGACCCTTCCTAAGCCATCTATTGAGGAAGCTCCATAGCTAGAACTAAAGCCCCTTCTAGAACATTTGCGCTATACTTATTTGGGATACTCTGAAACATTGCCAGTAATTATCTCGTCCAGCCTGACAAATGTACAAGAAGAAAAACTGCTTAGAGTAATTCGCGAGCATAAAAAGGCTATAGGGTGGACAATTGTTGACATCAAAGGAATCAGTCCATCGTTTTGCATGCATAAAAACTTTCTAGAAGATGAAAACCGCCCCAGTGTTGAGCAGCAAAGGAGATTAAATCCTATCATGAAAGAAGTCGTGAACAAGAAAGTAATTAAGTGACTCGATGCAGGTATCATCTTTCTTATCTCTGACAGCAACTGGGTAAGCCCAGTACAATATGTGCCTAAAAAGGGAGGGATGAATGTGGTTGAGAATGAAAAAAATAAGCTAATTCCTACTCGCAATGTGACGGGGTGGAGAGCTTGCATTCATTACACAAGGATCAAAAAATCAACCCGCAAGGACCACTTCTGTTTCGCCCCCCAGTATTATATTACGATGAAGTGACGCTCTGCAGTATTAAATTACGACGATGCTACACCCTGTAGTATTGTACGTGAAATTGTCATAAGATAATTGACCTCATTTCAAGGACAAGATTATTTGGAGATTATAAGTATTATACTATTTCAAACAAGTGATATGTAAATTCGTGAAGGTGAGAGGGTAAGTAAATCAAAGAAAATGAATTTTCGTCAAAGTTTGACATGTTGGGTAAACATATGGTTCAAGCCATAAATACCTGGTATATATGGACTAATGTCATACAAGGTACCACATGATCATGATGGTATTATGTATAAAGTGTTTTAAAAATGAGTAGTGTTTTAAGTAATTTGAGATAATTCTTAATTATGTGGGTAATTGGTTAATTATTGGTTTAATGGGAGATTAACAATGTAATTACGGATTTGTGGATAATTAATAGGTGGGGACAAAGCCCCCCACGTGGAAGCAAATGGAGAAATATCTAATGACTCTTGACTTTAGAAAATTAAATAAGAAGGACACATGGACAATACATTCCTTGCAAACACGTAGAAGGGAAGTGTACATTAGTCATCCTTATACTTATTTTCAATTGAGATCAAAATTCATTTGGAGGGGATATGAAAATTCAACAAGACTCCATATTGTAACACCATCGGAAGTTCTTGGTAGCAAAATTTCATACAAAATTATACGGCGTAATAGCAACGGATTTTGCGATTCTAAAGAAGTACGGTGCAATCCTTCTCAAGAATATCATACGGATTTTTCCCTACTTCGATCTGTCGTTATGTGATTTGTCGCAACTGATGTATGTTAGAGGAATTGTCAAGAGAACCGGCTCAAGTACGTTAAGGCTATCCCTTCTTTCTTTTTGGCATGATCCATACGATACAAACGAAATGAGAAAATACACAACTTCCATAAATGATTTTATTCATAGAAATGCTAGAGATGCCTATGTTCTTGATTTTCCATGTGTCCTTATTTACCGTGAAAATGGTAATTACAATTATATTTGATTTTGTGGTTCTAAAAATATGTGATCTATTTCAATACCAGTTGTTTAGGCAATAGTTACTAAGTTAGAGGTAAGGAAATAAGATAAGAACGAAGGATAATGAGATTGTGCAAACCGAGCAAGTGAGAGACGGGGTCTCGAGCTTGGTCGGAATTGGCCTTAAGGTCGAGCTCAAGATCTAGACAGAGGGCGGTCGAAGAGGATACAACAGTATTGAAGGCCTCACAGACGTCCTCTTTATGATCAATAACAAGTAATGAATGAACAACAATTAATGTACACGATAAATGAAAGACAATAAATCAATGGAACAATTGTAAAGAATGTTTTGAGTTTAGAGAGCAGAGAATGTTCCTGTTCTTGTATTGAATATCATGTGTCTTACAAAAATGACAAGGTTCCCCTTTATATAAGAGGGGAGAACCTAACATAGTACATGTGCAATTAATACAAAGATAGACGGCTCGTACAGCCATTTAATGTTACGGTACGGGCTTGTACTATTTTGCGTACTTGGTCAGCTTTAACCACATGCCTTTTGGGAATTTCCCGCTTTTCCATGATGGTCTTCGACTTTGCACTGCCTCGAGGTAGAGCGTGAAGAGTCCTCGACATGCCTCCTCAATGTAAAAACTCGAACTGCTTCGAGCCTTCTGAAGACGGGCTATGAAGCGCCGTAATATCATAAAATCATGCTCTCTGATTTAGGCCGTATACAGATAGTCCCCGTTTTTATTAGAATGAAGTGATAAGAAACGGTCTCGAATTCTTGCCTCTTCGATATCCCTATTATGATGTCAGCCTCATCAGAACATTGAATGATGTGACATAAAGGCTGCACAGAGGTCGTTGTCAGCACGATTCTTGAGAAACCCACGAACCGTTATTGGTTCGACCCTTCCGCTTCAAACATGCCCCAAGGGCTTCTATAAATACTTCAATCATTTGCCTTTTGACAATTTTACAACTTCTTCAAGTCTTCAAAGTTTTACTAACTGCTTCCTACCCTCATCCTCTTTCTACTATTGCTTCTTCATCTTCTTTCTTCAAAACTCAATTACAATTATGGAAAAAACTTCCAAAATGGAACCTCAAAAAGAGGGAGTCGCTTCTTCATCACACTCGTCTAAGGGAAAATCAAAAACTCCTCCAAGCATCGAGTAATGAATCCCCGGTCCCTTCAACATCGTCTCCGACTTTACCATTGAAAAACCCCCTTCTACACCGAGCCGATGCGAGCCCATGTCTTGATATATGAGTGTAGTGACCGATATAGAGAGGGTGAAACTAGACTGCCGTTGGGGGGAGGCTGCCCAAGTAGAAATCCCCACAGCCGAAGAAAACATACTCACGCACAAAGCTAGCTTTCTTAGCGCATATACATACCCCTTCACTTTAGGCCCCGTAGATTCTTTTTCTTCACCGATAGACCCGGTCGAGTGACGCTCGGTCAAATTTATCCTTCTTTATGGAGGATTGTATATATGATTCGATACATTTCCACTATGGTCGAGGGAATGAATTTCACTCTTGATCACTTGATCAGATTGTATATCCCTCCTCACTTCCGAGGGGGGCTAATTAAACTACACCTTCAATCTGCCAAGGCTTTCTTCGCCTGCATCGATGAAGATAAAGACCGGGGATGGATGAGCTAGTTTGTTAGAATCAGAACCTCGGACAATCGCTACTGATAGAATGTCATTCCCGGAGGAATGGAACATGAAGCATAAGTATCTCCACATTGAGGATGGTTTATCACCTCCTTCTCTTTTGATTGATATTTTACTGATTGTGCAGCCACCATCTGGTTCCCTGGCGCGGTCCAGGACCTTAAGGGAGGGATCAAACTTTTGGACTCCGCTTTTCCATACAACAAACGTGTCTGGCGCGATCTGGCTAAAACATGATGTCAGACTAAGAACCACGGTATGCTCTCATTGTTGGTGTTTCCTCATTCTTTATAAGTATTCTGTATGGTGGTGAATTTGATACATCATGCATGTGCAGGCCTTGTGGAAGGCATGTCGATAAGACCGCCCCCTCCTGGTGAGAAAGAGGCTCTGAAGACTGCTAAGGACAAGAAAAGGAAGAAGGAGACATCGGCGGAGTATCCAAAATCCAAAAAGGCAAAGGCTCGGAAGCCCAAGACCGACGCTACGGTCCTATCCTCGATGGCCGATGAGAGCATGCGAGCCGAGGAAGAAGATGATGATACCTGCCCTTTGGTACAAAGGGAAAAATGAAGGATTGATGCTTCGAGAATTGCTGGGCAAACGTCTGCATGCGGACCTGCCTCGAGTCGAGGAGACCCTCGAGGAGGGTTTGAGTGCAGTCCCGGAGCCACTCGTCGGACATGGCACAGTCTGTGTTGGTGATCTCGAAGGACTTTCTTCTGGTGCTTTTCGGAGTCGGGAGGAAGACCCGATGGAGGTTGATGTTGCAGGTGGGTTTCAGTCGGGTTTCAGTCGGTCCCGTCCTTCTCTCCAAGGGAGATACGAGATTCCCAGGATAGGAATGCCCCCGACTTGGGGACCTCTCGGGGAGAGGATGATGCCTTCAGAGACTACTTTGAAGGTGTTGAGGAGGAGACTGATATCGATGCCCCCATTTCTCTCGAGGAGGCCGAGAGGCTTCAAAAGCAGGTGACCTTCTATGCTTCGAATTTCTACTCTTGCTTTTCTAACTTCCTTCCTTTGTGCTGTAGGTCAAGAATTTGTATGACCAATCCTTCTCCAAGCTGCAAAATGAGTTGACTCATCGTGGAGAGGAGCTTGAGAAGCTTACGTCGGAATCAATTGAGTTGGAGCCTCTATGCACCCGAAAAGAGGAGGAGTTGATCAACCTCTAGGCAAGCTCGGAGAGGGCATTCCAAGAGAGGGTCGACTTCATCCAGAAGATACTCTGGTACCCATAATCCTATGTTTTATTTCCATAATTGGTTCTGATTAGCTTATCTTCTGCATCTTTCATATTAGGCGAAGGGATGCCCTCGCGGGGCAGATCCAAGAGGTTGTTGTGGCCAAGGATGCTGAAATCCTTGAGCTGGCACGGCTGAATGATGTCGTGGATTCGGAGAGGGATATGCTTCGGGAGAAGATATCCTCGATTCAAGACCTTCTTCGAAGTGCTCAGGAGGAGGAGGCTGCATTATCTGTGGCCAAGTCTGAGGCCGATGAATTTGTCTCTTCATACAAAAGGGATGCTACCGCCGCAAATGATCGGGCCAGGGAGATATCCGAGAAGGTCGAGCTAAAACTGGCTTGGGCAGTTTCTCATTCTCGCTTGCAAGCAAGGAGGCAAGCCTTCGAGGAAGCGAGTGGTAAAGTTGTCGATCTCTCTGTCGAGATTAAAGAGGCCAGGGCCCTGGAGGAAGAATCATCAATTTCAACTACGTCGATGAGGGCTCTGAAAGTGGCTCAGGCAGCAGTGAAGGCGAAGAGTAGATTTACCTAATGTTTTTCTTCCCCCCCCCCCCTTTTTTTTTGTACATGGGATCCTCAGGGGATCTTTGTAAAAATACCCTTGTAAATACATTTTTTGGAGTAAAAAAGATCTCTTCGTTTCATATCTTTCAAACTTGACCCTGCAATGCTTATGCGAAAGACGACCTCCGAGTTCTGAAATTAGCTCTTCGGGGCCCGTTCTTGTAGTGACAGAGATCCTCGGGATCGGACACATTCTCGAGGCTAGGTTGACATGAGAGTTTCAATCCCTCGAACGATGCATGATAGCGTCATTTATATGACATGACTGTGAAGTGACTGAGGTGGCCCTGCTGGTACACTTCCCCAAAAACTATAATGACCTTGTTAGAATTAATTGGCCTTCAAAGAGGGTGAATAGCCGTCGCTTGTACTATATATATAAATTTTCTCCTTCTTTAGTTTAGACAACTTTGCAAAGCTAGTTTTCTCTTCAACATTCTCTTCCTTCTCTCAGCTTGCGAAATTGTTTGAGTTCCCTTCCTCTTTATCTTTGTTAAAATAGTTATGGTTGTCGTGCCTGAATTCATTCACCGAGAAGAGGGAAACCTTACCTCTGCTTCTTGCCCGGCCATAGTATACTGTCAGTGTACGGCGATTTAACCTCGAGTTGTTTTTCCTTGAAGAAGGAATTTGCACTAGAGAAACCCTTCGATGCCCTGGTCCATCGAGAGCATGCGTCGAGGTTCATTCGATCGATAGAGGAAAATCATATCGAGAACGTGAGGAGATATTGCGGATGGGGAGAAAATTTGATGCTGAAGATACCTTCCCAAGAAGAGAATATTATGGCCTACGTGGAGGGATTCCTGAACGTGTACACGTACCCATTTACATTGGGCCCCCTCAACCGCCTTGTGCTTGAATTTTTCAAAAGGTATCGAGTCACTCTGGCTCAAACTCATCCGTCCTTCTTGAGAATAGTGTTGATGATAAGGTACTTTACTAAAAAGGCTGAGCACGAGTTTACCTTTAGCGACCTTATCAGATTATATCGGCCTCGGCATTGTCGAGGCCTGATTGCGTTATGATGCCGATCCACCAAGCCTTTTATTTCCAGTGATGATGAGGACCGGAACCGAGGATGGATAAGTTGATTTGTCTGAGTGAGGATCGTCGACATCATTCCTGCATAGTTTTTGTCGTTCCCCAAAAAATGGAACTTCAAACGTAAGCACTACGTCATACCTTAGTGCCCTTTACTCTTGTTGATTTATCATAATGTTTCTTCTTATCTTTCTCAGCGGTCCTGTGGATGCCGGAAGAGATCCCCAATATTGCGGACTGGACTCGGAGGCTGGCATCTTCCTCGACCTATCATGAACGCAAGTGGTGAGATCTTTCGAAGGTCATATGGGAAGCAAAACACCACGATATGAGCCATGTGATTGCCTTTTGAGGAATGCTTTCTTTTATGTGTATTAACTCCGCCACCACAGGTGTTGGTGGATTCTTCGAGGTGAGAGCGTACCCCTTCGAGGAGAGGAAAGGGACGTCAGCTTCGGAGTCGAGGGAGGATAATAAGAGGAAAAGGTCCTCGATGGACGAGGACATGCTCAATGAGGCGGGGCCTGCCCGGAGACACAAAAGAGATGCCGCCGCTGAAGAGGACTTTATATGCGTCGGTCATTCTGTGGACATCAATTCTCCTCGGGAGGATGGTTCTTCATCTACGGCTCGAACCAGGGGCCCTCCCGAGGTTTCCGATCCTGCTAGGCCTGAGACCTCTAATTTCGAGGAAGAGGTTCCACGAGAAGGAAAGAACAAAAGTCTTTTACCATTGTCTGCTTCCACCCTCGAAGGTACTTCGAGGGACGCTGGGGGCTAGGGGCCACCTAAATGAAGTGGGATCTCGAGCAATCATATCCCCATCGATAGCGGTTCAACTGGGGTTGATGGGACCAGGCCAGTAGACGCACGCTCAACTTTTGAGGAGGCTCAGCGGCTCTGCTCCGTGGTGAGTTTTGGCTGATTTTGTTGGCTTTTCAACTATGTATTTTCATCCTTTGAACTGAAGTTTCTTTTTCCTAGGCATTTGAAAAGCTCAAATTTGAGCTGCTTCGTTATGAGACCAAGTTTCGGGAAGCTTTGGTCAAGGAGAAATATCTCAAGCTTATTTGTAATAAGAAAACAAAAGAGTTGACACATCTTCGATCGGAGATGCATCAAAGTCGAAACTACGAAGGCAATCCCGAGCATCAGGTAATCCTTATCCTGAGGGAGTACATACTTCCTTTCCCGTTTTTTGAGAACTAATGGTTCGGTGCTTCAGCTGCAGAGAAAAAACGGAAGCGTTGGAACGCCTTTAGGGAAATTCGGGCAAGTAAATTTCTGATGTGATGCGTTGAAGGCGCATATAGGCGTTCATGTTGTTGCCCAAAGTAATTCCTTGTCCAAGGCCTCTTCCCTCGAGTTACAACATCGTAATGCTTGAGAAAGTAGCTCAATTCAAACGAGCAAGATTGCCAAGATCGAGACTGATCTTTTGAATATCAAGGTCGAGGTCGTGGACACCCGGGCTGAAGCTGAAGAAGTTCGAGCAAAGGCTGATAAGAAGGTGGCCGTTTATTTGAAAGATGTTATTAATGCTCGGGCCGAGCTGAGGGGAGCCTTTGACAGAGAGAAGAGAGGCAATGAGCATGCCCGATGCAGGTCTTAGAGGGAGACCCTCGAAGAGATTTATGCTAGGGGCTTGGACCTCTCGGAAGGGATAAAGAAGGCCAAGGCGGATGAGATCGACGCTAAGTTTTTCCTTTCCTCTTGAGCCGATGCTGATATTTGAAGGTCATCGTGGGAGCTGGTCCGAGGGGCCGTCGAGGGAGTTGGTCCTGAGAATGGATTAGGTTTTTCTTTCCTGTCCTTTGTATAGAACTCATGTGGGAGCATTGTAAATGTATATTTTTAACACACATATATATATATAATTCTTTGGTATTTCTGATTTGTTTGTCGATAATTAGCCCAATGAATTGGACTTCGAAATGAAACCCTTGGGGTTATAAATTGGCCCTGAGGATTTTTTAGGCTAGCCCGTGGGCTCTTACGCATTGGGTCGGTACAACCTTTGATGCAGCTGGCGACTTGGCTCTTACGCATTTGGTCAGTACGACCTTTAATGTAGCTGGCGACTTTGGCTCTTACGCGTTTGGCCCTGAGGCGCTTTAGTTAACCGTTTAGGGCTCAGTCTATAATTCGGTTTTCAACTCAAGCTCATCAACCCTTAGGTTTTTAAATCAGCCCTGAGGCTCTTTAGGTTGGCGCTTAGGCTCTTACGCATTGACTTGGTACGAACGTTAGTATAGTTGGCGACTTGGGCTCTTACGCGTTTGGCCCTAAGACGCTTTATTTAACTGTTTAGGGATCAGTCTTCGAGTCGGGTTTCAACTCGAGCTCATCGACCATTAGGTTTTTAAATTGGCCTTGAGGCTTTTTAGGCTGGCGCTTAGGCTCTTATGCATTGAGTCGGTACGACCTTTAACGTAGCTGGCGACTCGGGCTCTTACGTGTTAGGTAGGTACGACCTTTAATGAAGATGGTGACTTGGGATCTTACGCGTTAGGTCGGTACTACCTTTAACCGGTTCTTTTCAAAGTTTTTTCGAAGTAATTGGAGGCCTGTGATTTCATGGAGACAGTCAGACATCTCCGAGTTGCGTTAGTTTGGCCGGAGCCTTATGACGGTGGTCATTTTATTTTGGCCGTAGCCTTTTAGTCCCCGAGTGATATAGCCTCGGCATCTATATCGAGGGTGCCTTTTTAGGGGTCTTACAAGTTTGATATATAGCCTTGACTTTGATATCGGGATTATGCCTTTTTAAGGTCTTACAAGTTTGTACATGCCTTGTTTGAGGTCTTATAGTTTTGATATTGCCTCATGGAGGGCTTACATTGATGCCTCATGGAGGGCTTATGAGCTTGAAGTTGCCAGCCCGAGGTCTTACGACTTCGAGTTAGATAGCTTGATGAGCCGACTTTCTAGGACATCCCCTGAGTCAGAGTTGATATTGCCTCATGGAGGGCTTATGTTGTTGATATTGCCTCATTGAGGGCTTACATCGGTGATATTGCCTCATGGAGGGCTTACATTGATGCCTCGTGGAGGGCTTAGATTGTTGATATTGCCTCATGGAAGGCTTATAGTGTTGATATTGCCTCATGGAGGGCTTACATTGCTGGTGTTGCCTCATGGAGGGCTTACATTGGTGCCTCATGGAGGGCTTGTGAGCTCGAAGTTGCTGGCCCTGAGGTCTTATGGCTTCGACTTTTTGATGACTCGATGGGGTGACTATCGAGAACAGTCCCCGAGTCGGGGTTATGACTATTTTAAGGTCTTACAATTTTGAAATTGCCTCGTTGAGGGTTTACAAGTTTGAGCATGCCTCGTCGAGGTCTTACAGATGTGATATTGCCTCATGGAGGGCTTATATTGGTGCCTCATGGAGGGATTATGATCTCGAAGTTGTCTGCTCTAAGGTCTTACTAAAAGATTCTCTTCCGATTACTTGGTACAGGTATACATTTTTTCACCATCAAGGGTTTGATTATTCTATGTGGACACGGTTCATTCGACCGTTTGGACCTATACATTGTTCTCTTGTCGAGACCCTATTTGGCATATTTTAGTTTCTTCAAGGAGGTGATCTCCCGGGGGGATACCCCTCAATATTTGAGTTCGATCGAAGAGAAGCCTTGAATGCTTGGTGAGTTCTCCTTAGGTAGCATATGGTTGTTGCCTCGTTAAAAACCTCGTTGGTAAAACCCATTTGGGATAAAATCTGACATGAGGGAAAAAGAGCACAACACATGCTTTAAAACCTAAAGCCTTCGAGCTGGAGGGTGCTTCGATTCCTTTCAATCGAACACCTGCACATAGGTTAGTGTAAAATGTGAAGGAAAGAGGGAGAGGGTTGTACCTTAACTGTGTTGGCGTTCATGCCTCGTTATGCTTCAGTCACTCGTTCCGAGGACGCGGCACGATCCTTTATTCGTTTATCCGAGAATGTGGTTTGTGATTGTTACTGGTTTGTTAGCTTGTTCTTTGGCTCCTTCGATATAGAAGGTGTCGGTGTCAGTGCCACATCGTGCACTGCAAACATTTCTTTTGCTGCGTGCTGCTCTCCGTACACTATTTTTATTCCATCCTTCGTAGTAAAATTCATCACCTGATGAAGGGTTGACGGCACCGCCCTCATATTGTAAATCCATGGCCTTCCAAGCAATGCGTTGTATCTCATGTCACCTTCGATGACATGAAACTTGGTATTTTGAATTGTACCAGCCACGCTGACTGCGAGGATGATTTCCCTTTTTTTGTCTCGCTTGCCATGTTGATCCATTGAGGACACGGGAAGCGGGCACGATCTGGTCGAGCAATCCGAGTTGCTCTACCACCCTCGACCTGATTATATTGGTCGAGCTACCTGGATCCACGAGCACAAGTTTAACTTAAAATTTATTTGAAACAAAAGAAATTATCAGTGCGTCATTATGAGGTTGAGACAAGGTCTCGATGTCCTCTTCGCTTAATGAAAGAGCATCTTCGGGTACGTAGCTTCGAGTTCATGTTTCCCTGGTGATGGATACTTTTGTTCGCTTTAAAACGGGTCCCTGAGGGACGTCGACTCCTCCAATAATCATGTGGATGATGTGTTGTGGTTCTTCTATTTCATTTTTCTTGTTCGCCTCTCTTTCCTAAAATTTTTTTTAGCTCGGTCACTGAGGAACTCTCGAAAGTGCCCTTTGTTAATCAGTCGGGCCACCTCTTCTCGAAGCTGTCTGAATCCTCGGTCCTATGACCTTGGGTACCGTTATATTCGCATATCAAGTTAGGGTTACTCTACGAAGGATCTGATAGCACGGGTCTTGGCCACCTGGTGTCCCTAATTTACTTATGGTCGATACGATGTCTGAAACATCAATGTTGAAGTTGTACTCAGATAGCTGAGATGCCTCTACCGGCCCTGTGTGTCTGTCGAACCTTGTTTGTTCAAGAGTCCCCGAGGATTTTGGCCTCGATCTATCCTTTGGTCACTTCGAGGTTGATACCTTTCTTTTCTTGGCCTCGGCTCTCTTTCTAGAAGCCTCGATTCCTTTGTTATGAGCCTGCTAGGATACACTGAGCCCGAGGGGGCTTCCAATTGGTCATCCTCGACTCTGATCTTTAATTGATACCTGTTGTTTACATCCTGCCAAACTACGGCGGCATACTCTATTAGGTTTTGTTTCAACTGCTTTGAAGCTATAGAGCTTCGTTCATTCAAGCCCTGAGTGAAGGCTTGTACTACCCAATCATCGGAGACCGGAGGTAATTCCATCTGTTCCAATTGAAAGCGGGATACGAACTCCCTTAACTTCTCATTCTATCTTTTTTTTATTTTGAAGACGTCATACTTCCTCGTAGCGACTTTGATGGCACCAGCATGTGCCTTCACAAAAGAGTCTGCCATCATGGCAAACGAATCTATCGAGTTCGGGGGCAGGTTATGATACCACACCATGGCCCCTTTGGACAGTGTTTATCAAAAAAATTTCAATAAGACAAATTCAATCTCGTCATCTCTTAGGTCGTTTCCTTTCACAGCACAAGTGTAAGCAGTAATGTGCT
>MDKI01190261.1:0-24351 GCA_005239505.1 Nicotiana paniculata | reverse complement strand
CCCCCCCCCCAACCCGTATTACATATCTCACCCTCCCTCCCCACACACACCACTACCATCACACTGTTCTCTCATATGTCAACTTCTAGTGGATATAATTTTGTTGAACCTTTGTACAAGGAAAGTCGTAGTCGTGTGATTTATAGATGATGGGTTCGAGTCGTTGAAATTGTCATTTATATTTGTATTAGGGTAGACTGCTTATATCATATTCTTAAAGTGCGGTCCTTCCTCAAATCCTGAACATGAGATACTTTCTACATTGAAGTATCAGGCTGTCCTTTTATTTATATGAAAAGTGCGAAGAATTTTATGTGATCTGATCACTTATAAGAAATTATAATTTGTGTAGTTATTTATAGTTTTACGATTGCTCCTTCCGTCTCATATTATCAGTCATGGTTGCTAAAAATAGTTATCTTAAATTGTTCGTCATTTTTACAAGTTCAAAACAAAATTGGTTATTTTTTCATAGTTTACCCTTAGTAATAATTATCCTTGAAGACTACAAATATCTCAATTATGATAAAGAGAAATTATATCTTAAAACATAAATTAGGGTAAAACAGTCAAAACCTATTATATTTAATCTTTTCTTAAGGGACGTGTAAAAGAGAAACACAATAGATAATTTGAGACAGATCGAGGGAGTAACTAATATGTTGGTTATCTACTATATCATGTTAAAATACAGGCAATAATAAATTTTTTATACTGATAATGTAAATAAGTTAAAGTTAATATTTTTAAGTTACAATACAAATTAAGCAATTTAGTAAGATGACGGAGATAAGACTTTCATTTAAATGGTAAATTTGGCTCTTTTAACCATTTTTTTTTCCCATTAAACCTAAGATGTCTTTGTCTTTAATTTAGCAAAACATGATCTTCATGTATCATATTGATAGAGTTTGTCCATCAGATTTTAAAAAAAGGCCACTGAATTGCAGATATGGACCGGTTTTAACCATTTGCCATTGAAGGGTTACATCATTGCAATTTAAACATTAGTATTATATAGGATGTTGAGTTACAAATATTTCAAATAAGTGTAAATATTTGGGATTCCCTTTTAGAACTCATATTATTTTAAGTTTTTAACCAAATGATGATTTCGTATTTCGTAGTAATCCAAATTAAGGTAAAAACAAGAAGAGAAAATTGAATGAGTTATGACTCAGTCAATATTGCAAGTGACACGTGGTTATGGGTTTTGAGGGCATATTGGGTACACAAAAATCAGTTCTTTTTTATTTTATCAGTTGGAAAATATTAAGAATAAAGGAATATATTGTACAACAATCAAATGTGGTATTCTTTCAACCTCAATATATTCTCTTGTCAAAAGGGATTTTGAATAAAGAAAAATAAAATACTTAGCTGAGTCTTTCATTTCAACTCTATTAACCCTACATTGTCCTAATGTGTCTCCCACCACCCCCAAAGCTAACCCTATCTAATGTCAGAGCCAGAATTTTAACTTTATGAAGTCTAAATATAAGAGTTACGGATCTATTGTCTTTTTTTTAAAGCCGATGGTCTCTCGTAAATAGCGTCTTTATCCTCAGGGGTAGAAGTAAGGTCCGCGCATACTCTACCCTCTCCATACCCCACCAGTGAAATTTTACTAGGTTGTTGTCCGGGGCGAAGCCACACTTTGATTAGGGTGGTCAATTGACCACCCTTTGTCGGAAAATTGCACATCGTATATAGGTAAAATATTAAGTTTTAGAGGTACATAACATATATTGAACACACTTTGTCGGACTTTTTTTTACTTATTTCAAATATGAACACCCTTAAGAAAATTCTTGGCTTTGCCACTTGTTGTTGTTGTTATTGTTGATTTTTAAATATAAGAATGACGATTTCAAATATTAATAAATGGATTCTAAATTTAATATATGTATATATAATAAATTTTTTAATACAAATATATTATTTGAACAAATACTTTATAAATTCAATCGAACTCGTATCTGAACTTCTAGTTCCGCCCCTGACCCCACCACCAACCCAAATTGTAGCCTTTTGAAAGTTGAAAGAGTAGTCTTAATCTTATAAAGGATGTGGACTCTTCTCTCCCCATCTCGAGGCTTTTTTTTTCTCCTAGAGGAAGTAAATAAAGATGCATTTATGAGACAACCAACTTTCTCTACTAACTTGTAGATGTGTTTAATGAAGCATATCGTAAAAGTGTGTATATATGAACCTAATAAATAGTACTATAACCTATAATAATATATAGATAGCTAGGTCTCATTGATTTTTCTTTGACCTAGAAAAGAAATTTTTCTAGTTCGAATGATTTTTTTTTCCAACAAAGAACACTTCGAGCAAATATGTTTAGCCAAAGTGATAAATATTAGCTAGTGGTGGATGCAAGATTAGGTTCTTGAATATCAAAGTGGGCGTTTGGACATAAGAATTGTGAAATTTTGAAAAAAATGTTACTGAAAATAATATTTGAAAAAATTAGAGTTTTATTTGGATAGGAATATAATTTAACGATGTTTTGAATTTGTGTGAGTGGTTGAAGTGAAAATTTTGAAAAATAGCTTTTTGTAATTTTTTAAATTTTTGAAAAATTCCAATATTCAACTTCAAGTAAAATTTAAATTTTTTATGGTCAAACACTGACTTCAAAAAAAATTAAAAGAAATATCAAAGAGTAACTTTTTAATGGTCAAGCGGGCCCTAAAATACTCGCTCAATCCAAGTTTGTTCATCCGTTATTGAATTTGGCTCATTCCTTAAGAAACAATAAATAACATGACAACTTTACTATTTCACTAATAATTTTTATTATTGAAAAATTAACTTTGACTATAATAAATTCAAAATGTTAGAAAATAATAAGGGTAAAATAGATATAAAATGGAAAATTATCCATTGGTTTTCCCAACTGGACAAGTAAAGGTGGACATCTATTTTTAGTATATTGGACAAGTTAATTTGGACTGGGGAGAAAAATTACTTTCCAAAAGCATCTTTTTATGGTTTTCATTAGATGGTTAAAGAAATATGAATATCTAAAGTAGAGTTAGTTTCCACACTTCATTTTCTCAAAAAAAAAAGGACCTTTTTTTTTCATTTTGAATATGAATACCAAATGTTTGTCCTTTTTTCCCCAGCCTTCTGTCAAAATCTTTTGGGCCATATTTGAGATATTTTAAGCTTTTTTAAAACTATATTTCAACTAATTTATATCTCAACAATTAAGGAAAGAATAAATGAAAAAAAAAAAAAAAAGAACAACGCTGTGTTGTAGTATTCATTTACTTGAGCATAAGGCCATAATGTCATTATTTAATATTTTCTCCTTCAACATTGTTAGTTCAACACAATTAAAAATCATGGAGTATATTATAAACAAATTGGAAAAAAATCTCGAGTAGTCTACATTTGTCTCTATTTTATTTTCCTGAGACAAACAAACAATGTCAAACATACCTAACTGCAGTGATTGGAGCTTGAGATTGGTCTATTTGTCTGCATATAAAATTGTGAAAAAACAAATATATACTTTAAAATTTTCTGATTATAAATAGTAAGCAAAGAGAAAAAATACAAAAAAAATTCACGTGAAAATCTGAATTATTGTCTGAGGATTTGAAACATCCTCTGCCTTAATACTGTTATCCTTCCTTCCACCATGAAAGCAAAACATCCTTCATCTCCAACCCCACCACCCATTACAAGAAATTAATCAATTAATACTTATTACATTATGAATAAGAAATTAAATATTTATATAAATATACTCTTTGATTTAATTTTAATTATCGAGCTTCAGTGTGTGATTATATAATTCGTAAAAGTTCTTAAACTGTATCATATATGAAAATTATATGAAGAAAGTACAAATTGGTTTTCTTCCCCTTAAAATATCAAATATTAATTAGGAATTTCCCCATCTCCCGAATTCAGATCTTGATTTTAGTGATATGCTTCAAAGAACATCAAAAATGTAAAATGATTAGGGTCAAAGAAATCAAAATTTATTTTTCAAAAAAAAAAAAACCCAATGATAAACATGATATTTTCGAAGAGTGGAAAAATAAAAAATTATATTAAAACAAGAAAGAAGATAAACAGACAATTTAAGCACAGAAAAAAATTGGAAAATGAAAGAAAAAAATAAAAATGAAATAATGAAAAAGAAAAATAAGCTAGAATTATATTGATTTGACGGTGAGGCTGTAAATGTAATAGTCAAAGCATAAGAGTATGTGCAGAAAACGTCAATTATTCTTCTTTACAGTGAGGTTTTATCAATAGAGTATACATATAGCATAGTGTATAGGTCCAACTTGCTGCTACTACTACTACTACCATTTTGTCAAGCCACCTATTTAATGTAATAAAAGTCCTGCAATTTAATATACTTTAAAAATTGTTATTATATAATGTTGAATGACATTTAATCAATCAATAACAATACCTAAATCTCAAGCTAGCTAGGTGCAAATTAAAATTTTCTTAGTACTAAAATGTTTGTTGTCACGGCCATATTGTTCGTTTTGCTCCATTTTATCCTTTAGATTACGTCATCATTCAACCTGAAATTGTACGTAAACTTGTATTATGCCTTAATATAATACTTCAATTATCTCTCTCTTTCTGATTTGGCATTTGCCTAAAGTTCCATGTGTGTTCCCTCTTTAAAAGCTTGCAGCATAGACTACCAGTCTTTTTTTTTTTACTCTCCTAATTGAATCGCATCTATTAGAAAAAAAAGAACGAACGGATCTTGTAGGATTCCCAAGAAATTCGTCGGTTTCTTTCAGAAACAGATGATTAACCATCTACTTCTCACGTTCTGTGAATAGCCGGGACATTGAAAAATATCCAGAAAGGCATTTCGGGAATCGACCTGATTCTCTCTCTTTTCGTTTCGTTTGAAGAAAGGAAGGATTGCAAAGAATCGATCTTTCTTTTCATTGTTGAATCTCTCTTTGATTTATCAATGCGTGATATTCCGAATCCTTATTAGTAATAGAATCCAAATGATCTCTGGATTGATCAGAAGATCCTTTCAGTTGGCTAGAATCATACTTTTGTAAGAAAAGATTAATATTTTCTTGATTTTTTCTTTATATTTCACTATTTTATTTTTCATTAGTAATGTGAAGATAAAAAAGGTAACATAGGTCATTGAAGTTAAGATGGCTGCAAAAGGTAGGACTACCTTCCCATCACAGGTCATGTAGTGTTCATACTATCACTATATGGTCTATTATGATGATATGATTAGTGACTCTTTGACATACAGTTGTACCATCTAATATGAATTTTGGGATGTTGACTTCTAACCAACGTTGGATGATATATGACTAACATTTGGTGGGGGGGAGGGAGTTGTGGGAGTAAGGAAAAAAATGTTATGTGGAATGATTGAGAATCCTTCATTCTTAACTCACTAAATCTTGAAAAACTTCTTGATAGAAACGCTTTAACTTTCATAATGGACTTATTCATAAGTCTAAATTAATCGATCAGTTTCAGATATCAAATGGTCAAAACCAAAAAAAGGAGTTATGTCCATATATAAGAGCAATAATAAGAAGCTTGTGGAAAATTGTTGCCCAAGTATAATAGAGTTTAACTTTTATACAATAATAGTGTATATCCTAGAAAATAAGTACAAATTATTTTTTGTTATATATATATATATATCCAGTATGAGTCTGATTATTAAGAAAAGACAGATGTAAAAAATTATTCCTCCATGCAAAAAAGCAAAAAGGAAAGCAAAGGTATCAAAGCAAAGATAGATAGAAAACATAGAAAAGTGAGGGCCAAAGCCAATACTATCAAGATGAATAATATTTTTCCTATCTCACTTTACAGAAAGTGATAATTATAACTTTGCTTTTTGAGGGGGCACAATTATATACTTAGAAAATTCTTTTTTGTGGTCACTCTTTAATGAAAAATGAAAGCAATATATGTTACCAAAGGGAGAGGAACACGGACCTTCCAAAAAGTACCTCTTGGATTTTGGGAATCACGAAAGTTGATTTGCTCATTTCATCTACGTACCTACCCACCCCCTTAACCTACCCACCCCAAAACTATAGGAACCAGGGGTGAACCCAGAGTTTACGTTTATAAAATTCATGCAAGATCTGGGCTGGGTCGCACCGCAAGGAGTAATGATGTAGACATGCTACCTTAATGCAACCACTAATGGTTGATTCCATAGTTCGAACTCGTGACTTATAGGTCAAACATAAACATCTTTACCGTTGGGTCGCACCCTAAGGGGTAATGATATAGGCAGACTACCCGAATGCGACCACTAATGGTTGCTTCCACGGTTCGAACTGGTGACCTATAGGTCATACATAAACAACTTTGACGTTGCTCCAAGGCTCCACTTCAAGAGTTTACGCTTATGAGTTTGGTCGAATTCAGTAACTCCGATCCATATCCAATATTTGTCTTAGGTAAGCCATCTAATATAAAAAAAATTATTAAGTTAGAACGTACTAACTTAAAAAGACTATAATCTCCGACATATAAATTTTAAATTCTGATTCCGTATTTGAAAATAAATATATACAAGGGGGGAATATCTATATGTTTCCTTTGTGGAAAAAAGAAACAAGAAAGATATGGGGTCAAAATAAAAAGCTAAAAATAATAAGAACTAGATTGAGGGGAACAGCTGGTGAGACCATAAATATTGGGAAGGTCCCATTGAGAATGTTGCAATGTGTTTTTTGATAAAGAAGAAGAAGAGGATGCATGAGAGTCAAAAGATGGGGCAGAATCATAGGAAACTTTCAATCTCAAATATATTCTTTCACTTTGGTCATATATTTTAGAAAAATATTTAGTATACAATCAAACCTTTTTATAACAATTTCGTTTGTTTCGAAACTTTTTGGCTGCTATAGTGAAGTGATGTTATAGAGAGCATGTATTATAACATAATATAATATTCGATTTCGAGAATAACTCGATTTTTATAGTGAATTGCTACTATATAAGGATATTGTTTTAGAGAAATTTGATTGTATTTCATGACGTATTCGGGAAGAGCATAGTTTTTACACCTATATTGCTCGTAACCTTTAAAATTAATATTGTAATCATATCAAATCCTTCAAAAATTAATCAGATGGCCCTACGATACACGCGCGCGCACACACATATATATTTTGGGCAATCGTGAACCTAGAGATAGTTTATTCTAATTTTTATCGATCATGTGCACATAATTCGAGCAAAATAATAATAATTGAACTCGCAAAACCCGTCTTAAATCGACGATTCAATTAGTGGGATGAGGTAGGTGGATGGAGGAGAGTTGATATCGCATGCATGCATGCTAGAAAAATAACATAATGATATGGTGAATGTTTAGTTTATAATTGGACTGCATTTAATTTAATTTAATTTAAGAGAAAGATTAGATAGGGGGAACAAAAATAATAGGTCATGTGACAATATCTTTCCTCACGTGACATCCGGGAATCTAGCATGCTTTGAAAACCCTGAGATCAATTTGATAATCTCTATGATAGACAATTATTATATTATTAAGAAGGGGAGTGACATATTTAAAATATTCAAAATTATATGTACGTTGAAAACAGTCAACCACAAACATCTTTTTTTTCGTAAGTATGCTAATTTTGAAGATGAAAAGTTACAGCGCATATAGATTATATTTATAGAGTTATCTCTACTAAAAAATAAGCAGAACATATAAACATAAGAAAAGAGATAAATGGAGCGATAAGCTTATCATTTTCCCATCCTCTACTTAGTTGTCTTAATTACATCGATCTTGAACTACGTTCATCTAAATATTCTTGCCCTTACCCTTTCGGTCGAGCACAACCTACCGAGCGCTAGGTTCAAACAATTTCATACCACTTCATCCTTTTCACTCTTCAACTTGATCTCTACATTCATAGTTTGAAAAAGCAAAATATGATGAGTTGCTTAAGAGAATTACTTAACTTAAGGAATAGAATAGGGGAATATCTAAATATACAACTATTTTATATACGATCTAAAGTGATATGACTGTCGCCGTATGAAAGCAGTGCGCATGCCCGCCCCCTTATGTTATGGAAGAATTGACCTCATTGTTGGGCTTGTTATTCAGAGCCAGTAATTGACTGTTGGATTTCGTCCCGCAACTAGAAGAAGATCGCTTCGGGGCTTATCTACTTCCTTATGACACGACTTAGAGCCTGTTTGCATTGGCTTAAGAATAATAAATTTTCAGCAAAAATAGTTTTAAAGCTAAAACGCAATAAGTTAGGGTTGTCCAACTTATTGCTTTGGCTTATTTTAAGCAATTTTAAACTTATTTAAAGCAATTTTTAACTTTACAAAACACTGAAAAAATTTAAAAGTTTATTTGTCCAGCTTATAAGTCAATCCAAACACCCTCTTAATTAATATTCCGACAGTTCGGATAAAATTCAAATCACTACTTATGAATTTGAGGTTTGGATCACATCAAAAGTTGGTAATTTGAGTCAATATAAAGGTGACTAAGAATCATAACTCATATCTTCTTACAGGGAAAAGTTGAAGGAGATCAACATAAGAAGAAGTAATAATGTCCCCCAACCTTTTCTTTTCTTTTCTTTTTGTGTCTATGGACAACATCATTGCACCAACAACTGAAGTAAAGTTTATCAAGAAGAAGTGTGGCAAATTGGTAAAGGTTCTTTTACCTTTAATACAATGTTTCGAGTTCGATCTTTAAGAATAATAATGAAATCTCTCGCTAAAACTCTCCATAATGAATTCTCTACTCGAAAGAAGCGCTGTTTGATGCGCCTGCATAGTATTAGGTAGTTGGTCATGTAAAGATTGACCAAGTCAATGATGCTTAGCTAGTTTTCTCGGATGATTAGCCACGTTAGAACTGAGACACGACCTGAACTCCTACGAAGGGCTAAATTGAACGGACCATTACAAACATAAAAAAAAAAATTATTTAGGGACTATTAGGATAAGCACTAGCTTTTGTTACATATAATTCAAATTCTTCTCTTTTTGCTTGTTTTCATAGGCTTTTTCCCTTTGGCCAATACAATCCCTTTTTACACAATTTCCTAGTAGTACCATAGTTTCATGTGTGAATGCCCTTTTCTTTGTAATTATGAGAGTTTTGATATCGTCGTTTTAATATCGTCTTTCCTCCATTTGTTATTACTTATCCGATACACAATTTTTAAATTTTTTTGGTCTAAATATTTTTTTTTTTGATTTTAAAAATAAATTAATTATTTTTTCTTACATTACTCTTAAAGTAAATAATGTTGAAGTATGTGTTACGAGTGTTTATGTGAAGAGATAGTAAAGATTAATATGGTCAATTTCATTGCTAATTAATCTTAAAATGTGAATTTCTTAATATGTGTGAATACCAGTGGCGAAGCCACATGGTGAGAAGGTAAATATTATGTAGGTAAATATTACGTTTTAGGTATGTAACACATAGTGAACACCCTTTGTCGGAATTTTTTTTATTTCTTTTAAATTTGAAAATTCTTGGAAAAATTTCTAACTTCGCCACTGGTGAATACAACCAAAAAATCACTTATTTTGGACCGGAGGAAATATTGTTTTAATTCTTTATACAGTAAAGATCGAAAGCTTTTAACTTTTTTTCTTGTGTCAAACGTGCTTTGTAAACTTACGTTTAATGCCTCATACGAGGGAACCAATGTTGTTGTGTATTATAGACAATACAGTAGTTAACATGAATTGTTTTTGCAGAAAAAGAAAATATTTTTATTTTAGTCTTTTTTGCTTTAAACAAAGTTTGCAGCAATTTTCATGGCTTAAACTCATGAATTACGATCTCCTAATCACACAACGACAACTCTTATCGTTGTTTTGATTCTCTTGTAATTACAAGAACTTTATAGTTTTTACAGGAAAAAAATCATTATTAAAAAGGTTAATCACGCAAGTGACTTTAAAAATATTTTTTGATTTAATATGATAAAATTTAAAATATTTAAAAGAAAAAAATTGGCAGAAGTTTGTGTTGGTGTAAACTAAAGTGACCACAGAAACTGGAGACCTAGGCACCTATATAAAAATAGCCAAACAAGAACAAAACTGTCTAACGATAGAATGCCAATTTTCTGTTCATCTCCAGGAGTATTTTCTGTGAACAAGTCTTCTTCATAGTTCATTGTACTACTTAGAATATTCTCCTCAGAAATTTAAAATTATAACTGTGCTCGAATTAATTAAATAAATAGTTGACTAATATTTCTAAACCTTTGGTATAGGTAAAAATCCTATTTCACTTCACAATTTATTTTCATATATATCTTTTTTGATTTCGATAGCCAAATTCCTTTTTTTTTTTTTTTAAATATTCAAATTCAAGACACTTTATTTATGATTTCTTGAAATTTAGGTATATTAATTTTTAAGAAAGTACGTAGTTCTATAAGAAATTTCTTTGCATGTCCAATATCGAAAATTGAAGATGAGTTAAATCACTTTATTTGGGCTCTCAAAATAAAAAAATTCCACACAACATTATTTGATGAAATTGACTTTAAGGAAAAGCAAAAAAGGAGGTTTTTTTCTCACTTTATTGATTTGAAGTCGTTTTCACATTCTTATTTTTTGATGATCACAAGTTTAGTTTTCACATACCGATCAACTGTAAGTTTCATATAATTCAGCATTGTCTTTTTGAGAGGTATTTGACATTTCTTTTGAGATTTCACCATCATTTCACAGGAATATTCATGCCCGACCATTTAGGAAATGGCACAATCTCCCTTGGTATATCAAAAACAGTCTCTCTACTTTTCTAGGATAAGAATAAGGTCTGCATATATATTACTGTTTGTATATTACCAAAGAGGAATCTTTACTATTCCACCGTATCCCTTAATATAATACTCCATCCGCATGTATGGTCTTAAATTATTATTCTTTTTTGTTTAACGACCATTAAATTTCCTGTACACACTAATCGATTAATTCGAATTCACGTCATAAAAAATTACAGAAATTTTATCGTTCTTTATTAAAGATGATTCTATTCCAATAGTCGAAAAAGTATATGGATTTTTATCGTTCCTTGACGAGCTTGATCTCGTTGGTGGACATATTTGAAGCCATTTCGACATAAACGGGGAGCATTCGTCGATACGAGTCCTGAAAATTTTCAAAATGGTCCATAGAGTTGACTTTTCAAAACTTGCATTTACTTGAAATGAAAAGTGGCGAGCATTGTTCTTGAGATATTCTTAAGTAATATAACGATTTTCAGCAAACTTTTCAAACTGTATTGACCATTGATTTTGAAAGGGGGTATTTTTCTTTGTTATATAATAAAGAAATATATTTTATTGAATCCAAATGGGTATTTTTCTTTTTTACATTTATATATTAAAGGTAATAGAGGAAACACGAAATTAAAGAAGGAAAATTATAAATCCGATAAGCAGAAAATTAGGTTTTTCTGGTCATGAAAACCACCAATGCTGAATTTTAAAACAACAAAATACAGCTAATTAGCTTGTGCAACTATTTAAATGTTACCTAACGTATGTATTTCATTAAAAGGGCAAACAACCTATTAGATCAGCTGAATAAACAAACAAAATAGTTTGATAAAGAATATTGAGTTTATATAAGGGATTACAATTACAAAAATTCGACGAAGCCATGTTGCTTAAGAAAAGGTGCGCAGGAAATCTCAACTACCAAAATTTAGGTAATATTATAATATGAGTAAGTTTTAAGAATATTAACATCAAACTATACCAATTTATTTATGACCATAGTATTGTCATTTTCGTTTCGACTTCTTTTTCATTTTTTTTTCGTAATCCAATTATAAAGCAAAAGAATTTCAAGTTCTTCAAACTCTTCCAAATAAATGTTGCTATCAACCTTTATCATATAGGAAATGTCTTATCATTATTCCCTCTTAAAGTTTAACAATTTTAGTAAGCCAGAATACTTACAAAGGCAGATAGGAAAAATATTATTAAAATTCTTTTCTAGAAAACTTTACATTATAAGAACTTTGTTTCCTCAATTAGGAGTTGTAACAAGTGATTTGGTCTGCCAAGAATAAGCTCTTAAGGCAAGAAATTTTGTATAAATATAGTGATATTTTTCCCTCTAGACCAAGTTATGTATAAATGTGGTGATATTTCTTTCTCTCTAGATCATTTTAATATAACATCACTATTTATATGATAGCATATAAGTGTGTAATGACTACTCAATGTACATATTTATGTTGCTTGAAAATTGAGTTCATTCCTTTGTTAATTTTCATTTTGAATTGTCACCATTCCAAGACATTACATGTTGCATCTACCTCATATATATCGGGCGGATAAATCCTATACGATACAACCCAACTAGGTGAGAGATCGGTTGATATTATGAGATGTTCCGTCTCAAATGCGTACTTGATCTGAGTAAGTACGTTGCTTAATCAGGGGTGAAACTATATTTATATCAATTGAATAACCTTCACCTAAAAATTATACCATTTATATATAGGTCAATGTGTCGCCCTTGACTGCGGGCAAGTTGACGATAGCGGGTCAAAGAGAAGGGACAATATGTTTTAAGATTAGCAAGTTTCCGAAGAAAAGGTGCATATATGATCCCTCGGCCAAATCATGCACATACTGTAGCCTAGAGACAAATCCGTGATGCTTATTGGGTCAAAACGGACAATACGTGTCATGCGCGTGGCATGTGATAAATATAGTATTAGAGCTTGATTCCCTCAGTACAATAGTGGGGCAAGCCTCGACGAGAATGTTGAATCACTAAAAGGGTATATGAGATGCCTTTGAGTTTGACGGAGGACGGGTTAAAGAGAAGGATTAAAAGATTTCTAATCTGGCAAGCTTCCGAAGAAGGAATCATTGACACCTGAGACAAATCTCATATTGGAAAGGGAGAGAAAAGTGAAGTGCTATATAATATAAAGCATAAGTTCACATGGTATACGTATTTTTTGGGTTCGATGATGGTGTAGCCAAGAAATAAATCTGTATACGGTTAAAATCGGGCTCATCCGATTTTACTAATTTACCGAGACCAGGGTGAAGGATCGAAGAACAATCCCGTAGTAGATCAGACTAAGGCACGAGGACAAGGTACCGAGTTCGGGATTTGAGGTACATGTCGAGATCGAGGCTAGTAGATATCGAGACCGAATGAAACAGACATCGAGCAAGATCGAAGACATCATAATAACATAAAGGCGAGATATCCGTGACTGGTCGAAGATCATGACGGAAATCTCGGAACGGATCAAATCAAGAAGGTTAATTAGCTAATCATGAGATTTCCTTTTGTAATTAGAGTTATACCATAAGTAGAATTCCTCTACTATATAAAGGGGAGTTCTAATCATTTGTAACACACATTATTCGCACATAAAAAAGCAATATAATACTCTCTTTAGCTCATACATTCTTCTTCATCAGTTTACTTTCTGCTTTATTACCTTAGCATCAGTAAGTTAGAGGGCACTCTAGCTCGAGGGCTGAATTGCATTTCAATACGGGTTTGCTTTACTTTATTGTCAAATTCTATTACTAATATTCATATTTATCAGTTGGTATTTGGTGAAAGCACGTGTCCTTAAAATCACATTATAAGTTTAATTATTATCCAATTTTAAGGGTAAACAGTTTGGTGTCCACTGTGGGGCTAAGGATAATAGTGATTGCTTAATACTGATTTTGATAACACACACTACTTTACGCTTGCTCTTGTAAGTGTTTTTGTTTTTAGGATAAACACGTCGAACTCACAAGCAGCACCCGCACATGGTGACAACAGCCTCATATTTCACGGGGAAAACGACAATAGAGCCGCCCCAGGGATCGAGGTGCCTCAGGATGACCTCGAGGGAGTACCAATTGCAAATCGTCAGTTCACATATCGCCCTAAGTGCAAATATGGGCGTTGATCCCGAAGGTAACGTACACAGGGAAGGTCGATCAGGTGGTCCAGGTAACAGGGCAGAGAAGACGGGGGAGTCAGCCTCCAATTAATATTTGAAATTCTACAGGCTCAACAAGCCGCTATAACACAACAACAAAATCAACACCGAGCACCAAGTGGGATCGAACCTGAACCCTCACGAGAATCTATTCGCAGGGCCGAACTTGTACCGAAGAGATCGAACGCCAATAAATTGGGGACTGACCCCGCCATTATGAAAATGCTCGAGGAGCTTACTAAACGGATTGAATCAGTGTGAAAATAAAATTAGGCAAATGACAAAAAAGTAGAAATATACAACTCTCGGGTTGACCAAATACCGTGGGCACCACCAATTCTAAAGGGTTTGGATTCGATGAAGTTCGTGCAGAAGTCTTTCCCCCAAGTGCGGCTCCGAATTCCATTCCGAAGAAATTCTGCATGCCAGAAATTCCCAAATAAAATGGGACCACCGACCCTATGAGCATGTCACTTCTTATACATGCGCAATAAAGGGGAATGACTTAGAAGATGATGAGATTCAATTCGTTCTACTGAAGAAATTTAGAGAAACTTTATCGAAAGGGGAGATAATATGGTATCACAATTTACCACCCAATTCCATCGATTTCTTTCGCCGTGCTTGCAGATTCCTTTGTGAAGGCACACGCCAGAGCAATAAAGGTTGCGACTAGGAAGTCGGTCCTCTTCAAAGTGAAACAGAAAGACAACGAAATGTTAAGAGAATTTGTATCTCGGTTCCAGATGGAACACAACCTACCCCCGGTTACAGATGATTGGGTTGTTGAAGCCTTCACTCAAGGTTTGAACGAGCGAAGTTTGGTAGCATCACATCAGCTTAAGCAGAATTTAATTGAATATTCAGCGGTGACCTGGGCCGATGTGCATAATCGGTACCAGTCAAAGATCAGGGTCAAGGATGATCAATTAGGGACCCCTTCCGGTTTAGTTTACCCAAACAGGCCCGTCGGCAGAGTTCAAAGGGACATCTACATGGAACCCCGATCGAACAGAGATCGGTATCAACCATACATCGCAGATAGTAGAAACAGCGGCCCAGGACGTAATCCTGTTCGAAATGATCGAAGGAATTATCTAGGACTGAGCTCTCTAGGGCTCATGAGCAAAAGTGGCTTCGATAAACACGTCGAGCCCACAGAAGCGCCACGATTATCAGAATACAACTTCAGTCGACGCATCAGGTATTGTATCAGTCATTAGGAGAATCAAGGATACTAGATGGCCCAGACCCCTACAGACTGATCCAACCCAAAGGAACCCTAACCAAATATTCAAATACCATGGTACCCTGTCATAAAACCGAAGACTGCAGACAGCTAAGGGAGGAAGTGTCGCGTCTATTCAACGAGGGTCACCTTCGAGAATTCTTGAGTGACCGAGCTAAAAATCACTTCAGAGACAGGGATGCAAATAGGAAAAACAAACAGGAAGAACCACAACATATTTTCACATGATCGTTGGTGGGTTCGATCTACCACAAGGGCCGTTGTTCAAACGCACCAAGGTGTCGATCATCAGGAGGAAACGAACTCGAGACTTTGTACCGGAAGACACCTTGTCGTTTAATGACGAGGAAGCAGAAGGGATATCACAACCCCACAATGAGGAATTGGTAATCTTTATTCTTATGAATAAAAAAATTCAGGTTAAACGTGTTTTAATTGATCCAGGGAGCTCGACCAATATTATCCGATCGAGGGTCGTGAAGCAGCTCGGCCTACAAGATTAGATTGTAACCGCAGCTCGAGTTCTCAATGGTTTCAACATGGCAAGTGAAACAACGAAAGGTGAAATCATCTTACCAGTAAATGTAGTTGGGACTATTCAAGAAACCAAGTTCCATGTGATCGAGGACTATATGAGATACAACGCCTTACTCGGAAGACCTTGGATTCACAACATGAAGGCATTCTCCTCAACCCTTCACCAAATGCTGAAATTTCCGACACCGGATGGAGTAAAAGCGGTGTATGGGGAACAAAATGCTGCCAAAGAGATGTTAGCGGCCGATGGAGTAATGTCGGTATCGGCGCTTTAATCAACAAAGGGATCGGAGTCAAAAGAAAAGAAGGAGGTCAAATAGCAACCACAGGTACCAGCCTCGATCCAATCGGAGGAACGAACGGCGGACGAGGATGACGAACATTGGATTCCCCAATCCTTCATAATTCCCGATGACTCCGATGCCATAAAATCAACGGTCGAAGAGCTGGGGCAATTAATTCTGATCGAGTATCTACCCAAGAGAAATGTATACCTGGGCACGGGGTTAATCCTCGAGCTCCGAAAAAACTCATTAAATTCCTTATCGATAATGTGGATTGTTTTGCTCGGTCCCACCTTGATATGACAAGGATCCCACCGGAGATCACTACCCATCGATAGAGCTTGGACCCAAAGTTCCGTCCAGTAAAGCAAAAGAGAAGGCCCCAGTCCAAGATTAAACATGTATTCATCAAGGACGAAGTAACCAAATTTCTCAAAATAGGATCCATTCGGGAGGTAAAATATCTCGAATGGCTAGCAAACATAGTTGTAGTCCCTAAAAAAGGGAATGAACTTAGAATGTGCATAGACTATAAGGATTTAAACAAAGCATGCCCTAAAGATTCCTTTGCCGAATATCGATTGCATGATCGATGCAATGGCCGACCACGAGATCCTTAGCTTTCTCGATGCCTGCCCCGGGTACAATCAAATACAAATGAACCCAGAGGATTAGGAAAAGACTTCTTTCATCACTAAGTATGATAACTATTATTATAACTTAATGTCGTTCAGACTAAAAAATGCTGGTGATACTTATAAACGCCTAGTAAATCGAATGTTCGAAGAACAGATGGGTAAATCAATGGAAGTTTATATTGATGACATGCTAGTTAAGTCCCTGTGCACAGAGGACCATTTAAAACATTTGCAAGAGACCTTCGACATACTAGGGGAAGTACAACATGAAACTCAACCCGGAAAAGTGCGCATTTGGGGTCGGCTCGGGGAAGTTCCTCGACTTCATGGTATCAAATCAGGTCATTGAGATCAACCTCGATAAAATCAAGGCCATCGAAGATATCACAATCGTGGATAATGTTAAGGTTGTACAAAGGTTAACAGGGCGCATAGCCGCCCTAGGCCGATTCATTTCGAGGTCCTCAGATAGAAGTCACCGATTCTTCTCACTGCTTAAAAAGAATAACAATTTTGCATGGACCCTGGAATGCCAACAAGCATTGGAAGAACTAAACAGTACCTCTCGAGCCCGCCACTGCTTCATACTCTGAAAGTGGACGAGCAACTCTACTTACTCTTAGCAGTCTCGAAATACGCGGTAAGTGGGGTCCTAGTTCGAGAAGAGCAACGTACATAATTTCCTATTTTCTATGTTAGTCGAACCTTAGGTGAGGCCGAGACCCGGTACCCACGCTTAGAAAAATTAGCGCTTGCTCTAATAAGTACCTCTAGGAAATTAAAATCATATTTTCAATGTCACCCAATTTGTGTGGTGACTACCTATCCCATTCGCAATATTTTGCATAAGCCCGAACTCTTGGGTTGATTGGCTAAATGGGTCGTGGATATCAGCGGGTAAGATGTTGAGTATCAACCCTGAACAACCATCAATTCTCAAATCTTAACCGACTTCATGGCCGACTTTACGCCAGCCCTCATACCCGAGGTCGAAAAGGAACTATTATTGTAATCGGGTACATCATTGGGGGTGTGGACCCTCTTCACAGACGGCTCTTCGAACGTGAAGGGGTCCGGGCTAGGCATCATTTTGAAGCCACCCATAGGTAATACAATTAGACGGTCTATCAAAACTTCCAAGTTAACTAACAATGAGGCCGCGTATGAGGCCATGATTGCAGGTCCCGAACTAGCTAAGAATTTAGGAGCAAAGTTTATCAAGGCCAAATATGACTCCTTACTTGTGGTAAACCAAGTCAATATAACTTTCGAGGTTCGAGAAGACCGAATGTAGAGGTACTTGGAAAAATTACAAGTGGCTCTACATCGATTTAAAGAATGGAACCTGCAGCACGTATCTCTGGAGCAAATTAGCGAGGCCAATGCCCTTGCAAATTTGGGGTCATCGGTCGAAGATGACGAGCTTAGCTCGGGGACTGTCGTACAGCTTTCGAATACGGTAATCGAAGAAGGCCACGCCGAAATAAGCTCCACAAGTTTGACTTGGGATTGGAGGAATAAGTATATCGAATACCAAAAGAACGGGAAGCTTCCATCGGATCCTAAGGAATCAAGGACTCTATGCACGAAGGTCGCACGGTTCACATTGGTCGGGGATGGAACACTGTATAGAAGGATGTTCGATGGACCATTGGAAATATGTTTGGGTCCTGGAGATACTGACTAAGTCCTACGAAAAATTCACGAAGGCACTTGCGGAAATCATTATGGTACCGAGTCATTGGTTCACAAAGTCATCAGAGCAGGATACTATTGGACCGATATGGAAAATGATACTAAAAAGTTTGTTCGAAAGTGTGAAAAATGTCAAAGGTATGAACCAATGATTCACCAACTCGGGAGAAACTCCACTCAGTCTTATCCCCATGGTCGTTCATGAAATGGGGAATGGACATCGTCGGCCCTCTCCCATCGGCCCCAAATAAAGCTCAGTTCATTTTGTTTATGACTGAATATTTCTCTAAGTTGGTTGAAGCACAGGCCTTCGAGAAATTCAGAGAAAAAGAAGTCATAGACTTCAATCTGGGACCACATTATATGTCGATTTGTGATGCATGTTGAGATCGTATGCGACAATGGGAAGCAATTCTTCGGCAACAAAGTAACAAAGTTTCTCGAAGACCACAAGATAAAACAGATTCTATCAACGCCATATCATCCTAGTGGGAACGGTCAGGTCGAATTGACAAACAAGACCATCATTCAAAATCTAAAGAAAAGATTGACCGAAAGGAAAATGGAGAGAAATATTTCCCGAGGTCCTTTGGGTGTATCGTCCACCACCGAAATCTAGTACGGGGGCAACACCTTTCTCTTTAGTCTATGGTGCCGAATCTCCGATCCTGGTCGAAGTTGGGGAACCCAGCTCCATGTTTCAGTATGCAACGAAAGAGTCAAATAACGAGGCTATGAATACAAGCCTCGAATTGCTAGATAAAAGACGTGAAGCCGCCCTCATTAGAATGGCCGCACAGAAACAGTGGATCGAAAGGTATTACAATCGAAGAGCCAATCATCGACACTTTAAAATCGGGGACTTAGTTTTGAGAAAAGTCACCCTCAACACTCGAAACCCAAACGAAGGAAAACATGGCCCAAACTGGGAAGGACTGTATCAGGTCCTCGATACCGTCGAAAAAGGATCCTATAAACTTGGCACGATGAACAACGAGCTATTACCAAACAATTGGAACATATCACTCCTCAAACGATATTAATGCTAATGTACGACCTCCTCCATTTTC
The DNA here is from genome assembly GCA_005239505.1 of Nicotiana paniculata. Classification (NCBI taxonomy): domain Eukaryota; kingdom Viridiplantae; phylum Streptophyta; class Magnoliopsida; order Solanales; family Solanaceae; genus Nicotiana; species Nicotiana paniculata. Next base: position 4,885 of record MDKI01190261.1, on the reverse strand, counting down.
ATTTATATTTTATTAACAGATTGCAGGTGTTCAATCAAAGACATCAAGGGATTCTTCAACACAAAGTCATTAGGTATGAAAGCACGCGTTGCACTCTTTTTCCCTTAGACCGATTTTTTTCCCAAATGGATTTTTCCGGCGAGGTTTTTAACGAGGCAATCGTTGTTCGTGCTCACTTGCGAAATTCAACAGTATCTGAGGCTTCTTTACAATCAACCTCGGATACTGGGGGCATCACCCTCGAGTGTCAACTTTGTTACAAGGAAAATACTTCGTGTCAACAGGGTCTCGATAGGTAAATTTTGTAAGGGCCAAACGGTCGAAAGAACTGTGCCCGTGTAGATTACTCGAGCCCTTGGCAAATATGTACGCATGTATAATCTATTGAAAGAAGTATTTTTCCTTGCAAAATACTTCATGCCTTAGAGAAATTTTTATTTTACAATTTCATACTAATGATCTATTGTGGAAACAGGCTTAAAGGCCGATCACAACTGAAGTTCAAACGACTAACCCCACATTCGGGGACTGCCGTCCAAAAAATTGACTTAATCGAATTACTAAAGCCTCGAGATCATAAGACCTTAAAAAGGAAACTGTCGATTTCATAGGCCACAGCCACCCCACTCGGGCACTGACACTTCGAACAAGTTCGAAGTGTAACAGGGAAATAAGCCCGAGGGGAAAATCCCAAGTTAAAGGCTACGGCCAAATTAACATTCGGAGACATCCGATTTCCGTTATAAAATAGGCCTTAGAATATTTTCATAGATCAGTTAAAAATTCTACCCTCGGCCGAATTACTAAGGGTCTCGACAATATTGACCCTCAAAAACCCTAATGGGTGCAAAATCGTTCGAACTCTCGAACAAATCCTTCATTTTATGCTAAGGCATTACGAAATAAAGGGTCTCGATAATATCGACCCTCGAAAACCCTGATGGGTACGGAATCGTTCGAACTCTCGAACAAATTACTTATTTCATGCTAAGGCATAACAAATTTTATATGATTAAACAATAAACGTTTCAAGCCGAAAAGGGGGAGAATCCATTTATTTTACTAAGGCTGTATCGGCCTAATTCAAGAGCCTAAAGAGCCATTTTATTTTTGAGTTCGAGAAATCATCCTCACTAAAACCTAAAGTTCACCCTACTCCGAGTTCGAGCAAGTACTTATAACCACTACACTAGTCCGACTTCGATCTAATTGCCTAAGCTTCAAACTTATGAACAAAAGATTCATAAGGCATGAATGAAATAAAATTTTCACAAGGGAGAAAATGAAATAAGGAAAAGTCAGAAAGGAAGGAAATATTTATATATATATATATATATATATATATATATATATATATATGAGAATTTTACAAGGTCCGATCAGGATCCTATACAAAAAAACAAAAGGGAAAAGGGGCAACTTCTTCTCCATCGGGGTCCCCCCCGCTTTCGGACCCGCACTCACTCCCGGCGTCGTCATCATCATCGGAGGAGGCCAGTGCCCTAGCATCGGCTTCGAGCCCTTTGGCCTTTTGTATCTGATCAATGAGATCGAAACCTCGGGCATGGATCTCCTCGAGGGTTTCCCTATGAGATTGGCACTTGGTGAGTTCGGCAACCCAATGTGCTCAAGTTTGAGCAGTCTCAGTAGTCTCTCTTGCTTGGGCTTGAGCAGCTTCAGCATCGGACCGGTAGAAGACCACGATCGCCTCCGAATCGTCCTTGGCCTTTTTGGCCTCAGATTTGGCTTTTGCAAATTCGGTGGCCAACCCGAGCCTCGAGCTCCTCAATTTTCTTGGCCTGTGCCAAGCTCTTCTCCTTCATGCTCTGAAGCAGACTTTCAGCTGATGAAAACTGAGCTCGAGTGGCCTCCTTCTCTAAGGCAATGTGGTCCATATTATGCTTCCATCCCAAAGTCTCCGCCTGTATCTTATTGACCTCTTCCCGAAACTGCTCGATTATCTCAATCTTCTGCTGAATCTGTGAGATTGAAGTGTTAGCCATCATTCCTGAACCGATGCGATGAGCCTCTAAGATTTTTATTACACCTGCTCAATCAGGTCGGTCTGTTCTTTATGAGTCGTGGCCAACTCGGCTCGGAGGTCCTTGATCTCCTCTTCTTTTTTTCCACTAAGGAGCTTGAGGGCATTCTTCTCCTCGGTAAACCCTTGAAGATCGACCTCCTCCAGCTCAGTTCAGCTCGGGATTTTGAAAATACCTCCTAATGAAGCATTAAGGCCTACGCATAAAGAAGAAAAAAAGTTAGGCAAGAAGAGTAAAATGAAAACAAGTGTACTATCAACGAGGAGAGTTAAGACTTACCCGATTACGAGCTTATTATGCCTCATTGAAAAGACTCGATGCCTCTCCCGAATCCTTCCTCGATATCTCCAAGTCACTCTGGTCGGTAGCATTTTCAACCCCAGTAAAGTAATCACGGAAAGGGTCCACCTTTCTGTGGGCTCGTTCTATGGAGGGGGTCTTCAAGGCCCGAGCCTCCTGAATCATCCCCTCAGAGAACGAAGGGAGCGACAGGGAGCCTCCAATTTCAATTGCAACAAGTGACTCCATCTCGAGGGACCTCGAGACAAACCCCTATAGCCATACCCGCCGTTTTCTCACTACAATGGGAGGCATCTTCGATCTTCGATGACTCGGGGACTTCGGCCAAGTCTTTTTCAAGGGCCCCCTTATCTCGATGGGGAGGCTTTGCAGCTTTCACCGGCTCAACGGCCCTTGGGGCCTCGATGTTCGTCTTCACTCGGGTCGCCAGCCCAGAATCATCTTCGTCTTCCTCTTCTTCATCGTCCTCCCTTAGTCTTCGAATTGACTCTTCGGTCAGAAGGATAATTTTCTTCCTGGGATTACGATCCCCTCTCTTCTTGGGCTAAGGATCCTTGGAGGTTGAGGTCCTTTTTCTCTTTTTATCCTTCATCGGTTTTGGGACAAGGATTGAAGTCTCCTTCTCACTAGACGGGGGCTTCATAACTGCATCTTTTCCAAGGCCTGTATGAAAAGAAAATTTAGTAAGTGTGGAAAAGACGTTTCAACGAAATCATCAAACACGTGAAAATGGGTTTACCATGATTTTTGGTTTACCATCGGCCCTTTGATAAGTCGCGCCATGTGCGTTCAACATACATCGATGTCGATACTAGGTCCCTGACCCAACTCTTGAGGTTAGGGATGGCATCGGGCATCCAGGCAGCGGATACATCGAAGAAGAACATCAGTGAGAAAAAGCAAAGAATCCAAGTAACAAATAGAAGGGGACCGTATTTATGTTTCATATTTCACTTGTCGGGAAATGATATCTTCTCGGTCGGAATTAGGTCCGAGGTCTTCACCCTGATGAATCGACCTATCTAGCCTCGGTCTTTGTCCTCGTCTATACTAGAGATGAAGATTTTGGTGGCTTGATGTTGGAGCTTTATTAACGCACCCCGGTAAAGCTGAGGGCTGTATAACCTGATGAGGCGGTCGAGGGCGAAGAGGAGCCCGTCGACTTTTCTCGAGAAAAATCAGAGCAATATGACGATCCTCCAGAAGGAGGGGTGAATCTGACCGAGGGTAACCCGGTACTTTTTGCAGAAGTAAACGATGATGGGGTCAAGGGGACCCAATGTGAAAGGGTAGGTGTAAAACACTTAAGTACCCTTCCACATGGGTAGTAATATTCTCATCTAAGGCCGAAATCACTACCTCTTTGTTTTGCTAGTTGCAATCCTCCTTTACCCTGTCGAGGTAGTTCATAGGTATCGAGTATATGTATCTCGATATCGGCTCGCAATGACCGGGAACCGACGAGGTTTTCTCTGTCTTGAAATCGGAGCTTAGTACACCTCCCCAGGAATACATTGCTCAAGGCGGGGTTCTACCAGCGCTTTCCCGTCGGCCGGTTGAGAAGATGAAGTAGATTCTTTTTGTGGTACCGTTTTTGCCATTTATGCCATTTTTGTTTGAGTTTGAAGAAAGAAGAAGATAATATGACTTGATGTTTGAGAAGGGGTTAACAACGAAACCTGAAGATTTTGTTGAACGGAAGAACTTAGAAGATGTAAAAAGCTTTGGAGATTAGAAGAAATTGAAAGTAAAGTTTGAATCAATGAGAAAAAGGCCTATTTATGGGTGGCACGATGATGGTTCGAAACCACTAGTGGCCGATCACCAACTAACATGTATTAAATGCCATAAAAACTGCACCGACAGGGTATTTTGGTCACTTCTATCGCTTACGTTACAGAGATGACGTCATGACAGGTCGAGGATCGAAGGCTCAATTCATTTCTTGTCATTACACTCCAAAAAATGAGGGGACTATCTGTATGCGGTTAAAATCGGGTTCACTGGATTTTACTAATTTACCGAGACCAGGGTGAATGATTGAAGATCGATCCAGTAGTAGATCGAGGCCAGTAGCGATCAAGACCTAATGAGACAGACATCGAGCAAGATCGAAGATAGCATAATAACATAAAGGCGAGATATCTATTACTGGTCGAAGATCATGGCGGAAAACTCGGAACGGATCAAATCAAGAACGGTTAATTAGCTAATTATGGAATTTCCTTCTGTAATTAGAGTTATACCATAAATAGAATTCTTCTACTCTATAAAAGAGAGTTCTAATCATTTGTAACACACATTATTCGCATATAAAAAGCAATATAATACTCTCTTACTCATACCATTCTTGTTCATCATTTTACTTTCTGCTTTATTACCTTAGCATCAGTCAGTTCGAAGGCACTCTAGCTCGAGGGCTGAATTACATTTCAACACGGGTTTGCTTTACATTATTGTCAAATTCTATTACTAATATTCATATTTATCAATTGGTATTAAGTGAAATCACGTGTCCTTAAAATCACATTATAAGTTTAATT
>ML303352.1:0-100770 GCA_005239505.1 Nicotiana paniculata | reverse complement strand
TGTTTTAGGAGTCTATTTATAGGTTTAGGGTGAACCCTAACCGTGTAGGAGACTTCTATTTCAACCGGGAAACATTTAACTCGTCAAACTCGGACTTGGGCGAAACTGGGGACCCCGGGCGTTTGGGCTCTAACGCCTGGCTAACGCCAGGCAAGGGCTGGCGTTTCAGCCCTAACGCCTGGCTAACGCCAGGGTAGGGCTGGTGTTTCAGCCCAAACGCCTGGCTAACGCCAGGGTAGGGCAGGCTGTTTGGCTCTGTCGCCCGGCTATCACCCGGGTGCCTCCTTTCGCGTATTTTTCGACGCTTTTGCATCCTTTTAGCCCCGTTTCCATCTCCACTTCACCTACACATGAAATAACTCCATTAAGCACATAATAAGTGAAAATTTATCATTAATGCACATAAAATGTGAGGTATATCACATGTCAAACTATGCAATTTAGTCTTGCATCAAGTACTCATCCAGGAAACAATAGAAGGCACACCCAGCAAGTCTGTCTAACATTTGATCAAGAAAGGGCAATGGAAAATGATCCCTGTGGGTCACTTTGTTCAACTTTTGGCAGTCCACACATACCCACCATCCGGTCACGTTCCTGGTAGGGGTCAACTCATTTTTCTCATTTTTCACAATGGTCATGCCCCCTTTTTCGGCACACACTGCACCGGTGAAGTCCATGCACTATCCGAAATAGGATATACCACCCTTGCATCAAGCTATTTGATTATTTCCTTTTTGATGACCTCTTGATAGACTCGTTCAACCTCTGTTGGTTTTCCCTGGACGATTTTCCATCATCCTCAAGTATAATTTTATGCATACAAAAGGTGGGGCTTATACCCCGAATGTCAGCTAAGGTCTATCCAATTGCCTTTTTTCTTCTTTGAAGCACCTCAAGAGTGGAATTTACCTGCACTTTGGTTAATCAAGCAGAAAGAATAATAGGTAATGTAGAAGATGGGCCTAAGAATTCATACCTGAGGTGAGAGGGTAGAGGCTTCAACTCCAATGTTGGTGGCTCCTCGATCGAGGGCTTTGTCGGTGGAGTCTTCCGGTTTTCCAAGTCCAAGGAGAGTTTACGGGGTCCATATGAGTAGGATGCCATTCCTGGCAAGGCATTTGCACATTCAATCCAGCCATCCCTTTCATCATCCTCATGGTTCAACAAAACAACTTCCATGGGGTCTTCTACATTGATCATTGCACTCGTTTTATCAACTATCACCTCTGTCACAAGGTCCACAAAAGAGCAAGCCTCATTACTCTTCGGCTGCCTCATTGATTTTCACACGTGGAATACAACCTTTTCATCGCCCACCCGGAAGGTGAGTTCCCTCGCTTCCACATTCACCAATGCCTTCCCTGTTGCTAAGAAAGGCCTTCTCAATATTATAGGCACCTCATAGTCGACTTCGCAGCCGAGAATCACAAAATTCGCAGGCAAAATAAACTTGTCGACCCGTACAAGAACATCTTCAATAATACAAATGGGCCTCTTCATTATTTTATTCGCCATTTGCAATCTCATTGAATTAGCTCTAGGTTGAAAAATCCCCAAAGTTTTGAATACAGAGTAAGGCATCAAATTTATACTTGCTCCCAAATCACACATGGCCTTTGCTAAATCTGCACTCCCAATGGTACAAGGAATGGTAAATGCGCCAGGATCTTCAAGATTTGGAGCCATCGAGTGCACAATTGCACTAAATTGATAAGTCATTTTGATGGTCTCGCAATCCATAGATCTATTTTTAGTCATCAACTCTTTCATAAACTTGGCGTATCCCGGTATTTTCTCAAGAGCTTCCACCAAGAGCACATTGATTACCAAGCTTTTCATCGTCTCAATAAACTTCTTGAATTGGATTTTATTCTTTTTCGTTGAAAATCTCTGAGGATAAGGCGGAGGAGGCATTGGAAAAGGAGCCTTGGCTTTTGGAAGTACCGTTTTCGGTATGTCTATTACGTGTTCCCTAGACGGGTTCACGTCATTTTGAGTCTCCTCCTCGTTGTCATGAATATCAATCCACACTTCGTCATTCAAATTATCTTCACTAACTAGTTCATCAACTATTCGAACATCATCATTCTGCACTGCAACATCACCACTCACAACTTTCTTTTGCTTGGAGGTACTTGCTTCACCACCTCTACCGCTCCTTGTGGTCACCACCATGGCATGGCCTGTATTGTTCCCACCCTTCGGGTTTACTACCGTGTCACTTGGTATCACCCCCTTAGGGCGAGTGTTCAATGCTTGAGTGATTTGACCCATTTGTACTTGAAGATTGCGGATGGAAGTAGTTTAGGAGGAAATTTGAGCATCAGAATCGTCAGTCCTTTCCATCATCTGTTTGAACATATTATCGATCCGCCCCATTTCATTATTTGAAGAACTCAGCCCTTGAGATTGATATAGAGGTGTATTGTTGGGTTGTTGATACAAGGGGGCCTTTGTAAGCCTGACCCCCGATTTCCATTTCCTCCCCAATTATTATTGTTATTTCCATTCCAATTATTGTTGCCACCCCAATTCTATTTTTTGTTCCCCAATTCTTTGAGTTGTTGTTGTTATTGTTCTAGTTTGCTTGACCATGATTGTTCCAATTTTGATTATTTCCTTACAATCTCCATTGTTGGTTTGGAGCATTCCTCTGTTGTCCTTGATAGTTTTTGGCATACAAAACTTCCTCGCTTTGGTCATCAAAAGAATCAACTTGGTTGTAGCCGCTTCCACTTTGTTCATAATGATCTTGATTGCTTTGCACTTGCTGATCACGCTGTCTCCTCTTGTTTACCAAAATATTGACCCCTTACATTGCATTTACTTGCTTTGGTCCTTGAATTTGTTGAAGTTGTGCTTTGGCTAGCTGGTTCATGGTTGTTGTCAACTCAGCTATGCCTTTACCATGGTCTTGAAGTTCCTTGAAGATGGATCACGGTCGGGTCACCTTGAATAATATTTTCTCAACTTTGCCAAGCTGAGTAAGTGTCAGCCATCTCATCAAGTATATCACAAGCCTCGGCATATGTCAGCTCCTAAATTACCCCCTGCTAGCTAGTTCACAACACATTGATTGGTGATGTTTATACCTCGGTAAAATGTTTGTTGGATCATTGCTTTCGTCATGTCATTATTGTGCATTCCTTGACCATAGTTCTATATCTATCCTAGATTTCATGAAGAGGTTCATTAGGTTCCTATATGAAGGCTAAGATCTCATCCCATAAAGCCGCAATATGTCCCGGTGAGATAAACTTGGCTATAAACTTGTCAGCCAACTCATCCTACGTAGTGATGGAATGGTTGGGGAGCCTTTAGAGCCAGTCCAAAGATTTCCCTCAAAGTGAAAAAGGGAATAATCTCAGTCTCAATTCATCCTTCAACACTTTTGTCAGTTTGCTTCCCCAACAGGTACCTACAAAAACCTTTAGATGTTTATATGCATTCTGATGAGGAGCGCCAGTGAAGAACCCTCTTTGCTCTAACATGGTCAACATAACATTTGTAATCTGGAAATTGCCTGCCGAACCGGGTTGGGACAATAGCACTGGCATAACCTTCATTGGGATGCACTCGGTTTGCAGCCCTTAGAGGAGCTGAGGGAGGGTCTGGAATGTTTTCATTGGCCTAGCGACCTCTTCTTTGAGCTTGAGGTACTAGATGCACCTAATCATCACCATTAGCATCTACCTCCTCCCCCGGGAGAACATTGACGAGAGGATCAATCATTTTTTACCTAAAGCGGTTAACACACAAAAGTTAGTAAAATAGAAGGAAAGAAAAACAAGACACAACTAGTTAGATAGATAGCCAAAACTGTTTAACTCCCCGGCAACGGCGCCAAAAATGATCGGTTCCAACCCTACACCACTAAATAATGGTGAGGAGTGGACGATGGAGTTTTACCTTAAAGGTCGTGTCCGATATCAACGGGGAGTTAATATTGGTTGGGAATTGATTTTCTATCTAATCTAGCTACGCGTGTTGTTTTTAATTGCACTTCCATGATTGTGTTTGATTCTATTCTACTTTTAATGCTATTAATTTCTAAAACTAATCTAAGTACGATGTTTTTGTAGGAGTTTTTCAAATGATAAAAAGCACTAGGGAAGTGACTTCCACCTAGGCGAGTATTTAATGGGGTCTATAATTTAGGACTATCTTGTTATATTACTCACTATATACCTCTCGGTAATTTGAGTGACTTTGCTCGAATTGGCTTTCTCAAGCCTAATTGGGTATTCAAATAATGAAAATGAAATTGGCTCAAGTTGGTTATTACTATCTCTAGGTTTAACCCTTTAATTGGGCTATCAATCTCTTAAATTCACCCTAATTCCTTGTTAGCCTATTTTACCTAGACTTTGCCCCTCTTTCTCAAGAAAAGCCATATTCATAAAAGGCACGAATCAGTGTTTGCAACCACCAATTCAACAGTTAAAGCATGAAACAGGCTAAATATCACTTGTCATCTCGAGGACTTTTCTCGAGCTCCCTTCAAAGACCTCCTCAGCGTGAGACTGAATCACATCGGCAGCCCTTGATTCAACAGCCTACAAAGCATCGGTGCTTCCTCTTCTCGGATCACTAACAGGCAGTCATCATCTTTGCCCTCGGTTCGTCTCCGTCTTCGTCCTCAGCATGAAGACGTTCGGAAATTTTCAAAGTTAAGGCCACTGTGTCGACCTTAGACTTTCAGGCCTTGGTTTTCTTTGGCTTCGTAGAGTTTGCTGGCAACCCCGTCTTCCTTTTCTTGTCTTTGGCGGATTTTGGGGTTTCTTCCTCACCGGTTGGGGGCGGCCTAATTGAAACAGCGTCTCTGAGGCCTGTACAAATGCAAAATTAAGTATTCTTCTTAAGGGTATTTCGCTAAGAGATTTAGATATGCAAATAATGAAAGCTCACCATGGTTTTTGTCTTCCTATCGGCCTTTGGCCAATTCGCGCCAGACGCGCTCGGTGTATGAGGAAGTGGAAGCGAGTTGCCGAACACAACCCGGGAGGTCCGCAACCACACCTGGATACCAAACGGCGGCTGCATCAGTAAATAAGGGTTAGTTCAAAAGAAGACGGGAATATCAAAATAATAAAATAGACTCGATAAGTCTGTACTTACGCTTCATATTCCACTCCTCTGGGAATGACATCTTTTTAGCAGGAATCAGGTCGGAGGTCCTGACTCGAGTGAAGCGGCTAATCCACCCTCGGTCTTTATCTTCGTCGATACTGGAGAAGAAATACTTCGAGGATCGACGTTGCAATTTTATTAGGCCACCTCGATAGAGACTAGGGCTGTATAGCCTGATCACATGGTCGAGTGTAAAGGATATTCCCTCGAACTTGCTCGAGAAGTACCTGATCAAGTGAACAATTTGCCAAAAGGAAGGGTAAATTTCTCCTAGCGTCACTTGGTATTGTCGACAGAAGTCGAAAATCACTGGATCTAGGAGAGGTAGAGAAGGATCTATGGTGCATAAGGTTAATGGGTATGTATATACACTTAGGTACCCCACTTTGTAAGTGGTGATATCCTCTTCGGGTGAAGGGATCTCCACGACCACCGTATCCACCCAACGGCAATCTGCCTTCACCTATTCGAGGTCGGTTATCAAGCTGATATACCGCGACATAGGCTCGTATCGACTTGGGATCGAAGCAGGTCTATCAATTTTAAAATCGGAAGACGTATCAAAAGTACGGGGTACACTTTAATTCGAGTAGTTACCACCATTTTACTCTTAGATGTGCGAGAAGACGAAGAAGCCTTCTCTTTCTGTGGAACTGGTTTGGAAGTTTTTGTCATTACTACTGTGAATTTAGAAGAAAAAGAGTAAGCTGATGGTAAAATGGGCCCAAGAAAGGTATTGAACGCAAAGACAATGAGGAAGAAACATGTTTGAATATGTTAAAGAAAGTAAAGTTTGCAAAGAAATAAGTTGAAGTATGTATAGAGGCCACTTATGCGTATTAGGGAAGCTAAACGGTTGGCCAAAAGCCGCTTTTAAATGATGGCTTTTCGAAAACTGTGGAGACGTGACCTTTGTATGACCTTTCAGTCACGCCAACCGCTGACCTTATAAGTCTGATTCCACGATTGGGGCATCGAAGAGTCAAGAATAGAACCGTTTCATAACTTTTCATTCAAAGAAACACGGGGACTATCTGTGTACAGTCGAAATCGGAGAACTCGATTTTGAGGTCTTAATGGAACACTGAGCTTGGGTTCGGGCAAGTCGAAGTAGGGATCAGGTGTGGCTGAAGCATGCACGCCTCGGAGGAAGAATCGGATGCCTGGCATGATCTACCTCGAGATAGTGCTATTTCGATGATACTCAAGAACGAGCGGGAATCTCTCAAAGGCACAAAGATCAAGGCATGAATTTTGGATAAGATTTGTACGAATTACTACAAATTCGTACTAGGTTATTATACAGTTGTACCAATAGAATCCTTTATTCTAAGTATAAATGTACCATATTAGGGTTTTCCCCTCTTATATAAATGGGACCCCAATCCTTCGTAAAACATCATCATCTCACGACTGGCAAAAGAATATTCTATCTTACTTTTCACTTTTATTGTGCTCCAGAATTGTTCCTCAACTTTATTGCTCTCACTTTATTGTCCTTAGTTTATTATTATTATTAACCCACCTCGAGGCCTTCGAGGATATCGATCTCGTGGTCCCCATTGTTCTAGCAACACTGGTTTGGTTCATCAAATTTTCTCTCTTATACATAATATTACTTGTTTATTCACTACTATTGGAATAGATCACGTATCTTTAGAACCACAAATAAAATTTAATTGTTACTTGCATTTTTTGAGGTAAACAAGTACATTATTCGTACTGATGCCCTATTTTCCGGGGCCTGCATTTCATGCCCGCAAGTGCAGGTAGGCAAGCTGAAAGTCCCCCTTTTAGGATACTTAATCAGCGAGAGTTGGCTTGCTCCAATTGATCCGGAGTTGTTTTTGATTTTGGTACGATATGTTTGTATACATATATGGGTATGACGTGGTCAAGTCTCGTCCTTGTACAGTTGTATTTTCTATTAGAGGTCTATAGAGAGTTATGTATAGTTGGATAGTATGTGGCTTTGTTGGCTTCCAGTTTTGGATATCTAGTTGTCTATAGTAGCATTACAGGCTCACCCACTGTATTCAACATGTCTATGTACATATCTCTTTTGGATAGTCTTCCCTCATGTATGTTATTCATGTTTATATCTTAAGATGCATTCTTAAGGATGTTCGATAAGTAGGACTCGGGCACCCGTCGCGGCCATCAGTTTTGGTCATGACAAAAGTGGTATCAGAGCAGTTCTATCCTAGGGTAGTCTACAGACCGTGTCTAGTAGAGTCTAGTTTATTGATGTGTTGTGCACCACACTTATAAACAGGAGACTACATCACATATAGGATGTTATCCTCTCTTCTTATCTTAGATCGTGCGCTATAAGAATTCATGTTCCTAACAATATGTTATATTTTTGGCGATGCCTCCAAAGACTACAGCTCCCCGGAAGGGAAAATCCGTGGCTGGTGGATTACTAGTCGAGCGCCACGAGTTACCAGGGATCAGGGAGAGTCTCATAGTGAGATTCCATCTCAGGATTCACAAACCCCGCCCTGTCCAGGAGAGATCCAAAGGGCACCAGCTTTAGCGCCCGCCCCTGTACCTTCAACCCCTCAGTTAGATGCATTGGGCAGGAGATGAGAGATGCTATTCAGCTATTAACTCGATTAGTAGCCGCACACGCTCAGCGTTAGGAAGTAGGTATTGGTCATGCAGATATGTCTGTTAGTGCGAGCTTTTGTGATTTTATTAATTTAGACCCTCCGGTATTCATGGGGGCAGATCCAAACGAGGACCCTCAGGTATTTACTTATAGAATGCAGAGGACATTGAGGGCAATGAAGGCCACTGCAACTGAGTCAGTTGAGCTAGCTTCCTATAGACTCCAAGATGTTGCAATTAATTGGTACGAGGCTTGGGAATTGTCTAGAGGTGAGGATGCCCTCCAGCAGTATGCTAGGAGTTTATAGAAGCTTTTCTTCGTCATTATCTGCCACCAGAGCTTAGACGGGCCAGAGTTAATAGGTTCTTGACCCTTCGGCAGGGTAACATAAGTGTTCGAGAATACAATCTTTAGTTTGATTTGTTGGCCAGGTATGCTCCCACTATTGTATCTAAGATGGAGGATCGGGTTCACGGTTTGTGATGGGATTAGAGTTGCACTTTCTTAATGATTGTATGTCGGTCTCACTTCAGCCAGACCTGGATATTTCTCGTATTTAGGGATACGCTCAGGGTGTAGAGGAATGTAAGTAGACGTAGAGGGCCGATCCCTAGCATGATAGGGCCCAGAATAAGAGAGCGAGGTCTTTGGGTTCTTCTGGTGAAATTTGAGGTGGTCAAATACCACAATACTCGAGGTATCCAGCCCAGCCATTAGCTAGAGCACCCCCTCAGTTTGCCGGTAAGAGATATGGTTGTTCCACATATTCAAGGCCTGGTAAGAATTCCAGGGCCTCGGGTTCTCATTATAACGTGAGTCAAGTCAGATAAGTACTTCCTTGCCACGATGTGCTCAGTATGGTAAACAACATGCCAAGAAGTTCCGTATGGGGTTGGGTGTTTGTTATACTTATGGTTATCCGGGCCACGTTATGAGGGACTGTCCGAGGAGAGGTGATGCAAGCATAGCTCAGTCAGCAGGATCTGTAGCTGGTTCATCATCATCAGTACGCCCCCCTCGGGAAAGGTTCACAAGAACCAATGAGTCATGTTACAGGCAGCGGCGGAGCATCTAGATCGAGCGGTCCATAGAATCGCATTTATGCATTAACAGGACGACAGAATCAAGAATCATCACTTGATGTTGTTACAGGTATATTATCAGTCTTCTCATATGATGTATATAAAATGATTGACCTAGGTTCCACCTTATCATATACTACTCTGTTGGTTGCTAGTATATTTGGAATAAAAGCTGAATTGGTTAAACCTTTTGAGGTGTCTACACCTGTTGGGGACTCAGTGGTAGCTACGCGGGTATTCATAGGCTGTATAATAGTGGTTCATAGTCGATCTATCGTAGCAGACCTAATCGTGTTAGATATGGTATAATTTGATGTTATAATGGGTATGGATTGGTTGGCTTCTTGTCATGCCAACGTTGATTGTAGATCAAAGATAGTCCGATTTCAATTTCCAGGGGAGCCTGTTTTTGAGTGGAAAGGTAATACGATGTCGCTGAGAGAGAGATTTATTTCCTATCTAAAGGAAAGGAAGATGATCAGAAAGGGCTATATTTATCATTTAGTTTGGTTTCAGGATGTGGAAGTAGAGTCACCAACCATTCAGTCCATCCCTGTGATTAATGAGTTTCCCGATGTTTTTCCCAATGAGCTTTCGGTTCTTCTGCCAGAGCAATAAATTGAGTTTGCTATGGACCTACTACCAGATACTCATCCAATATCTATTCATCCCTATACAATGGCCCTTGCAGAGCTGAAAGAGCTGAAGGAACAACTAAAGGACTTACCTGAGAAAGTCTTTATCAAACCTAGTAAATCACTGTGGGAAGCACCTGTGTTATTTGTAAGGAAGAGAGATGGTTCCTTACGAACGTGTATTGATTATAGACAGCTGAATAAGGTGAAGATCAAGAATAAGTACCCGCTCCCAAGGATTGATGATTTATTTGATCAGTTGCAAGGTGCCAAGTGTTTCTCAAAGATAGACTTGAGGTTCGGGTACGATCAGGTAAGGGTTAAGGAGAAAGATATTACGAAGACAACATTCCGGACAAGATACAGGCACTTTGAGTTTCGTGTTATGTCGTTCGGTTTGACCAATGCCCCACCAGTATTCACGGATTTTATGAACCGTGTGTTCAAACCCTTTTTAGATCTCTTCGTAATTGTATTTATCGACTATATATTGGTGTATTCTCTTTCAGAGGTTGAGCACGCAGATCATTTACGTACTGTGCTTAGAGTTCTACAAAAAGGGAAGTTGTATGCAACATTCTCTAAATGTGAATTCTGGTTGAACTCTTCCTTGGGTATATCATTTTGAGTGAAGGTATCCGTATCCGGGTTGATACACAAAAGATTGAGGCAGTAAAGACTTGGCCTTAACCCACGACACCGACGGACGTTCGTAGTTTTCTTGGTCTGGAAGGTTATTATAGGAGATTTGTCGAGGGATTTTCTTCCCTTTCAACACATTTGACAAAGTTGACTCAGAAGTGAGCAAAGTTTCAATGGACTGATGCTTGCGAACAAAGTTTTCAAGCATTGAAGGACAAATTGACTTCAGCACCGGATCTAACGCTCCTAGAAGGGAATGATGGTTAGGTTATCTACCGTGATGCCTCAAGCGTTGGATTGGGTTGTGTACTGATGTAGTATTGTAAGGTTGTAGCTTATGCTTCTAGACAACTAACAAAATACGAGAAAAATTACCCAACCCATGATTTAGAGTTAGTCGCAGTAATTCCTGCACTAAAGATGTGGAGGCACTACTTGTATGGCATTCATGTTGATATCTATACGGATCATAAGAGCCTCCAGTATATCTTCAAGAAAAAGAAATTGAATTTACAACAAAGGAGATGGTTGGAGCTACTTAAAGATTATCACATTGATATTTTATATCATCCGGGGAAGGCGAATATGGTAGGCGACACCCTCAGCCGTAGATCTATTGGTAGCCTGTCATATTTACAACCAGAGAAGAGGGGAATAGACCATGAGCTTCATCAGCTAGCTAGTCTTGGAGTTCGGTTACTGGACTCAGGTGATATTCGAATTACTATTTTGGATACGACAACATCATCTTTAGTAAATGAAGTAAAGGAACGCCAGTACGAGGATCCTGTGTTAGTTCATTATAGGGATACAACTCCTCAGAAGGAGAAGACACTATTTGAGGTTAAAGAAGATAGGGTCCTCAGATTTCGAGGATGATTATGTGTCCCTAATTTTACAGGGATGCGTTGGCAGGTCATGGGAGAAACTCACTATTCGCGTTATTCTATCCATCCAGGAGCAACAAAGATGTATCATGATATCAGGGAAATATATTGGTGGGACAGAATGAAAAAGGATACAGTTGAATTTGTTGCTTAGTGCCCTAACTGTCAGCATGTCAAGATCGAGCACAAAAACCCGGTGGATTATTGGAGGCTATGGAGATTCTGACTTGGAAATGGGAAGAAAGCAATATGGATTTCATCGTAGTCTTACCTCGTACCGCATGTAAGTTCGATTCTATATGGATGATTGGTGATAGGCTTACAAAATCATCCCTCTTTCTGCCTATTAGGACTACATATTCCATAGAGGATTATGCAAGAATTTATATTATGGAGATAGTACGACTGCATGGTGTCCCTGTATCTATTATCTCGGATAGAGGGGCTTAATTTACAGCTAACTTCTGGAGGTCCTTCCAAAAAGTATTGAGGACTCAGGTAAGTCTTAGTATAACATTTCATCCCAGACAGATGAACAATCTTAGCGTACTATTAGATACTTGAGGATATATTACAATCTTGTGTGATAGACTTCAACGGTGGCTGGGATGATCATCTACCGCTTATTGATTTCACATATAATAATATCTACCGTTCCAGTATTCAGATGGCTCCATACAAAGCTCTTTACAGACACAAATATAGATCGCCTATAGGATGGTTCCATGTCGGGGAAAATACATTAATAGGACCATAATTGGTACAACAGGCAATCGAGAAAACTAAGCTGATACAGGAGAGGCTATTAATAGCTCAAAGCCATCCGATGTCTTATGCAGATAATCGACGATGAGACTTGAAGTTTCAGGTTGACGATTGGGTATTCCTAAAGGTATCACCAATGAAAGGTGTTATGAGGTTCGAAAATAAAGGAAAACTTAGCCCTCGCTACATTGGACCATATGTGATCATGCGTAAGGTATGCCAGGTAGCATATGAGTTAGACTTGCCTTCGGACTTGGAGTCTATACATCCAGTCTTTCATATGCCTATGCTCTGTAAATGTATTGGAGATCCTTCCAGAGTTGTTTGAGTTGACGATGTTCAGGTCACAAAGAAACTATCATATGAAGAAATTCCCATTGCTATACTGGATAGACAAGTTCGAAGATTGAGGACTAAAGACATAGCTTCGGTGAAAGTACTTTGGAGAAACAACAATGTGGAAGAAATGACTTGGGATACTGAAGAAAAAATGACTTCGTCGTAAGTTAATTGACGTAGAACGGGGATGAGATTATCTTGATGTTAAAAATATTTATGTTATTTATAATAAGTGATAAGTAAGTGTCATGGAGGTTAAAGGGTAAACGAATCAAAGAAAGTGAGTTTCGTCGAAGTTTGTCGATATGGGATAAAATACGGTTCGAGCTACAATACACGGTATTTATGGACTAATGTCATACAAGGTACTACATGACTATGATAGTAGGGTACATAAAGTGTATTAAAAGAGAGTAGTATTTTAAGTAATTTGAGATAATTCTTAATTATGTGGGTAATTGATTAATTATTGGGTAATTAATTAAAGAGCGGGATAAGAATTAATCCTCCTCCCCCAACGTGGCAATCATCCCTTCCTATTTAAATGACTAAGTATTAAAGGTTGCAAGGTGTCACACTTTGAGAAAGAAGTGTGATACAAAGCTTAATTATGTGGGGCCACCTAAAAATGTTAAGAATAACAACTATGATATCTTATGAAAGAATTCTAACAAACCTTTCCATAGCATCAGTAACGTCCTTTTCTAAATAGCTTCATTCAAGCTTCTCATTTCATAGTTACTTAAGTAAAAGTTTCAGCCAAGATGGTCATTGCATGAGCAACGTTATTTCATTGGGCTTTTCATATAACTTATTTCATGTTTTGTCGCAATTAACGTGTGTTAGAAGATTGTCAAGAGAATCGACTTAGGTATGTTAAGGCTATCCCTTCTTAATTTTTGGAATGAGCCAAATTATACAGACGAAACGAGCAAACACATAGTTTTCATGAACAACTCTATTCACAGAAATACTAGGGATCTCTATGTTCTTGATTCCCCATGTGACATATTATTAAATCTTATGTTCATGGGTTTCACAATAATACGCAGTTGATAAAGTTTATCCGAAAGTAATATTGAGATTATTAACATATTTTCATGCTTTTTATTCATTTATACATATACATTGACCCATGACCAGATGGAGTTCTATACGTGTATTTATATGTATATATATGTATATAGGAAAAGGTTACGGCGTTATATACGTACCACCACCTGATCAGTTGGTATATGTTGATGATGTTACCCACAGTGGCCGAGACGATATGATGGGATGCCCTCGGAAGCGTGATGATGTTATGTACACTATACCTATGCATGACTAGGGATGGAAATGGAGCGGCGCGGGTCCGGGGGGGGGCTGGTTTGAACGTTATCGAGGTTGTGCGGGTTTGAGAGTTTGTAGTTGCGGGATGGGGCGAGTTAAAATTTTAAATAAAAAAAATACGCGGGGCAGTGCAGGTCACGAGTGGGTATTTAATTTTTTGAACTAACAAAAATAAAAGGCAAAATATAAAAAGCTACTACTCTTATGCAACAAGTTAGTGACATTACGAATTGGAAAATTGATGAGAACTGGAAAATTCTGGGAAAGTCATTGTGGACTTCTACCCACTTTCTATAATAGCAAAGTTTGTTAGTGTTAAACATTGGTTAATTGACAGACGAGGCATTGGTATTATTCTGGTAATCTATAGAAAAAAATAAGATTATATAAATGAGATGTAATCCCTTTCTTGTGCACTGAAAAGCAATGACAAGCCAAAAGGCTAGTTAAAAAAAGCTAAGTGTATTAAAGAGAGAGAGCAATTCAGATATAATTAATTATTTTGTTAAAAAAATTAGATTTTAGTCTAGCTTTCTGAAAAAGAAAGAATTTTGATAAAAAAAAATTTGCAGGGCAGGGCGGAGCAGGTGAACGCTGGTGGACTGCAGGACGGGTGAATGCAAGTTTAAATCCTAAGCGAGGCGGGGCGGGTTTAAATTGTGCGGGTTCAGACAGAACCCGTCCCGCACCCGCACCGCCTGCCATTCCTATGCATGAAACGACATTTATACGCACGTGCATGACATTATAAATGTTTCAGAATAAACAAAGTTATTCAGACTTACAGAAAGATTTCTTTATTTCATGTTTCATCTATGCCTTTTATGTACTTCATGCCTTACATACTCGGTACATTATTCGTACTGACGCCCTATTTTTTGGGGCATGTGTTCCATGTCCGCAGGTGCAACTGCGCAAGCTGACGGTCCCCCTTGTTAGGATCCTTGATCAGCGAGAGTTGGCGTGCTCCACTTGATCCGGGGCTACTTCTGATATTGGTACAATATGTTTGTATTCATATATGACGTGGCACAGTCCCGTCCTTGTACAGTTGTACTTTGTATTAGAGGTCTGTAGACAGTTATGTATAGTTGGATAGTATGTGGCCTTGTCGGCTTCCAGTTTTGGATATATAGTTGTCTATAGCATCCTTGCCGGCTCGCGCACTGTATTTCGCATGTTTATGTACATATCTTTTTTGGATTGGTTTCCCTCACGTATGTTATTCATGTTTATATCTTAAGACGCATGCTTAAGGATGTTAGACAAGTAGGACTCGGGCACCCGTCGCGGCCCATTGGTTTGGGTTGTGACAGTCACATATAATTTCTTACGTAGCCACCCTTGTCTATCCGCATTGAAAATATAATAATATCCACATGTATCACTCTTCATAATAGCCATTGTTATTACTCTGTCCAGACAATAAGCGCAATAGCCACCCGTATCACTCCGCCCAGACAAGAAATCACAATATCCACCCATATCACTCCGTATAATCAACAACAGTGAGATTCCACTCTTATGCTCCACATTAAAAAAATTAATCCACACAAAATTCTACATGTTCTAACATCACAACGATACGACATATCAATTCGTACCATAAGTGCCCATAGGCCACAACCTTTCCAAAACAACACTACTGATGTCACCACAATACATAAACCACAACACAACCACGATGTGAACAAGAATCTATATAACAACACAATGAAACGGAAAATAACTCAACAATGAAGGATACTCCATAACACAAGAACTTCAACTAAAACATGTTAATAACTCTCAATAAGTCCAACTTCCATTACTTGCTTATGAATGAACTTAACAATAAAAGGCATGATGTATTCTAACAACTTCAATTGAATACACATAAAATTAACTCACCAACGATGGATAGGCCATGTACTAACAACTTCGGTTAGAGCATAATAAATTTGGCAATGAAAGATATAGCATGAAATAACCACTACAATCTAAGCATATAAGGATGAATTCAATAATGAAAGATGTAGTAAGTACTAATAACTTCTAATTAAATGCATAAAGTAACCTAAATCCTAAGGGGTAGTTCTCCCACGAAAAGTTAGTTATGATACTTACCTCAAAGAAGCTAAATCAATAGTCTAAGAAGTCCTCTCCGTACGAAACAACCTCCGGGTGGCCCGAATCTAACCATAATAACTTAATTTCATAAATAAAAGCCATAGGCAACCACTCCAGATAATAAAGGTTCGATCTATAATGAGAACCAAAAAGTCAACCCAAAAAGCCAACTACGGGCTCGTACCTCGGAACCCGATAAATCTCACAAAATCCTAACCATCCATTTAGATATGAGTCCAACCATACAAAGATCATCCAATTCTGACCTCAAATCGGCCCTAAAGTCACCATTTCATGTTTTAAGAAGTTTTTATAAAATTCCCAATTTCTCCAATACAAATCACTAATTAGTGATAAAAACAAGGATGGAATCATGACATATAACCAAATTTAGATAAAAAATACTTACTCCAATCCAAAATGTGAAAATCCCCTCAAAAATCGCCCAAATTTGAGCTCTCTAACTCAAAAAGTGATCAAATAAAAGAAGCCCTCAAAATAGAGTAAATATTAGTTTGCCCAGGTATTATTCATCTCAATCGCGGAAATACCTTCTCGATCGCGAAGACAAAACTCACCTAGATGCACAAAATGTTCTTCTCGATTGCGTAACTCCAGTCACAAATGCGATCCAAAAATCTCCAGCAGCCTACGCGAATGTGGTGTTTCTCACGCGAACACGGATAGGAAATCTCTTGATGCCCCTTCCAGTTATCCGTAGACGCGATCGCGAAAACTAGATTGCAAACATGATGGATAAAGTCTTCCAAGCTTCGGGAACATGTGTTCATCATCACGATCACGATGTACAAAAAGCCTGCTTCACATTGCACTATACGAACACAACCCCTTATTCGCGATCGCAATGACGAAAAACTAAATATTAGAACTAGCAGTTCAAAACATGAGAAAATGGGTTTTAGCCCATCCGAAACACACCTGAGGCTCCTTGGACCACGTCCAATCATACCAACCAATACCACAAAATAATGCGGACCTACTCGAGGCCTCAAATCACATCAAACAACATAAAAACTATGAATTGCGCCTCAATTCAAACCTAACTAACTAATGCACTTTCAACTTCTACAACTCGCGCCCAATCATATCAAATCAAATAGGAATGTCCTCAAATTTTGCATGCAAGTCCCAAATAACTCAATGCAGCTATACCAACTCACTGAATCACAATCTAAACTCGATATCAACAAAGTCAACTTCCGGTCATACCTCTCAACATTCCAAACCTTCAACTTTCCAACTTTCGCTAAAAAGCAATTAAATCAGCCTACAAACCTCCAAATTAAAATCCAAACATACGCCTATGTCCAAAATCACCATACAAAGATATTTGAGTCACCAAAACACCATTTCAGAGTCATCTCCATAAAAGTGAAGCTCCGGTCAACTCTTCCCACTTAAGCTTCTAAAACAACGATCATTCTTCCAATTCAATCTCGAATCACCCGAAAACTGAAACCGACCATACACGCAAGTCATATTACATAATATAAAACTTCAAAGACCATAAACAACCGAATGGAACTCAACACGACCGACCGGGTTGTTACATTCCCCCTCTCTTAAATAAATGTTCATCCTCGAACGTCCCAATAACTTCTTGGAAGTCATCAAATCACTGAATTGACTCATGATACACATACTCACGAGTGATCCTACATCACTCCAATCCACAGAGGCCCGACTACACCATATCAATTGAATATTATTCCTTCCACCCATACTTAAGTCGTAGTACCGAATTTCAACATCCAACATTATTCTAAAGACTTGATTCCCACGTAAACACGTTGTATCAACCTCAACTAGCTGTAGCATCTCATGCATACGCTCGACAAGTTGTAACCACATGACATAACAAGTCACCCATATGCCCATAGAAACAACTCAGACCACAATAGCTTCCCATAATTAATACCAACACCAGTAATTAACTTCATCAACTAGAACCTTGTCCCAAACCTTCCCAACACATCTAATGATGCAGGAAACATGAAGATCTCATAACCACACTCACCCAATAAACAAGTCACCCCCAACGTCACTTGGGTAGATACCTCGCAAGATAAACCCACTAAATACAACTCGGATATGAATGAATATGGAAAGAGAAACACATGAAAGAACTATCGAACAACTCAAGTAGGTAAAACTCCCAATAAGTATCATACTACGAACCAATTCCACAAGGGAGAAACAAAACCATATAAACTAATCACAAGGATCTGATCCTAATATAACTCAATTGCGGTACGTAGCCCAGTCCAAACATATCAATCCACACGAAAACACGAGGATCCCATCCTCAGCTCTAAATCACAAGTAGTATACACACCACACCACACCAACATAAAACCTTTCACTCCCTAAATTTCGCAGAACAAAACCACAACACATAATGGACTTCCTATACATATAGGGCACCTAAATCACAAGTCATAGCCAACCATCAAGAAATCATATCAAAACTTACCATAATGGGTAACAGAAAGTTCATTCTAGTCTCACAGCTCTCCATAGTGAACAAACTGAAACAATAGACACGAGCTACCACTATAGAATCCCTCAATAGAGGTAAACACATTAGTAGAGTACAAGAATCATAAAACTCACCCATATATGAAGCAAGATAGGAGGAATCACATGGATAAGTAAGACCAAATAAAAAATAAGACCGATCCTCCTCTATGATAAACTGAAACCATACTTGTAGCGACATCATATGGTGCGGCAGCCTCAGCCATACCAAGGAATGCATATCAACAGACCGGGCGTCTCCCTCTAAGATACCCTCTACCCGCATGTCCTCCACCTTTAGTTGGCTATGCAGGTGGAGTAGCAATTGGAATGAAGCCCATAGCTTGAGTGGCCTGTTATATCCTCCTCTTTCGAGTCTGAAACAATCCATCATGATGTTCCTAGTATCGCCACACTCATAACAACCCCTCGATAGGTGTGACTGCTAGTACTGTGTTTGTGCTGGATAAATGGAATAACCACTGTAGGAACCTCGTGCAGGTGGTGCAATAAAAGATGACTATCCCATATGAGTAGCTTAAGGTCCCTCACTAGATGGAGCTCCACGAGGATTCTGAAGTGTGGACTGGACTAGCCAACTGCCTCAGCCTCCGCCATGATGGGTCATAATTAAAAATCCACTTAATCCTCTAGAACTTAGAGACTTCTTAGCCTCCTTATCCTCCATCTCCTCTCTCTCGAATATGCTCTAACCTCCTAAGAATCTCCACAACCTGATGAAACGGAGTATCAATCTCCAACTCCCGAGCCATGTTGAATCTAAGCCCCTCGATAAATCTGTGAACTTGATCTCAATTGGTAGAAACCAAAATAGTTGCATGATGGGATACCTCATTGAAATTAGTGGCATACTCCGAAACCATCATAGTGCCCTAACGCAGATGCTCGAGCTCTTTGCGCCACGTATCCCGGAGGGTCTGGGGAACAAACTCCCTCAAAAACATCCATAGCAACTGAATCAGAGTGAGTAGTTGCTCTTTGCGCCACGTATCCCGGAGGGTCTGGGGAACAAACTCCCTAAAAAACATCCATAGCAACTGATACGGTGCTCTTGATAGCTAAAATGCAGTAAATGCAGCTCCGCGCACCTACACAATACCCATGGTGCGGAGAGTATAGTGACATTTTACTAGAAAACCCTGCGCATCCTCGAAAGTTTTGTGCCACTGAAAGTAATTGGATCATACTTATTGAACCTCTCAAGCCACTTCTGCTCCTCCTCTAATGCCCTTTTCCTAGCCGCAAGATGAACCAAAATAATAGGTTGTACTTGCATAATACCCGAAACCTGACCAATGAGAGACTGTTGCTTTAGAGTACTGGCGGCAGGAGTCTAAGCTCCTCCCCCGATATGCCAAGTAGCTAGTGCAACTAAATCAATCTCTCCTGATCCAATGTACCAAATATGCTCAGGAAGTGCGCTAAAGTCTCCTGAAATCTAGTTGGCTCCTCAGTTGTTGCTCTAGCAGGTGCTTTAGCTCTGGCACATGCCCTCCTCGGCCTCGACCTCTCGCGGATCTAGCAGCAGACGCGAGCATCTACTAAGCTGATATGGTAGTGTGTGTCCTCAACATCTATGAGAGAATAGAAATACAAAGGTTCAAACTCTAAAAGTAATGAATCTGCACGATAAGAATGCACCATAAAAGAACTGAAATTAGCTACGAACGTCGTCACTAATGTGCCTTTAAAACGCTCGCAGCTAGCATAATTTCTTGATAACCCGATGCTAATACGTCTCTAAATGAGATTAGCGACGGATTTTTCTATTTAGCTACAAAATTTGTTCGTCGCTAAAACCTGATTTTTTAGTAGTGATAATAGATGTGGAATTTTTTTCCTAACTGTTCTGTAGCTTCTCGAAGATAAGTAAATACGTCTCCGTACTGATCCGCAAGACTCTACTAAACTTTCTCGTGATACGTACAACGTATGGACCTAGAGCAATGTTACCAGTTTGTCAAGGCCCATAATCCCGCCATACGCATCATGATTGCACCTAGTATCTAACACTAGGTAAGCAGATTACTTACAACAGTTGGACAATTTAACAGTGATATATTAAAGCAGAGTCTAATATAAATACCGAAATAAAGGTGAAACAAGCCCACGCGGTAATACTCATAGCAACCTCCCAAGACTAGGTAATACATAGTCATGAACTCTAGTTGAATGCATAGAAATAACTCAAAGTCAAAATACAATACTGTTCGGATAACCAATTGACAGTACTATCAAAAGTAAAAAGGCTTCAAGGGACTGGTGTGGACAAGAATCTCTACCTTGAATCCTCACGATCAAGAAGCTAACTCTGCTTGAGTCCGTTATCTGCAATACCTGGATCTGCAAAAAAATGTGCAGAAATGTAGTATAAGTACACCATGGTCGATACCTAGTAAGTATCAAGACTAACCTCGGTGGAGTAGTGACGAGGTACAAGTCAAGACACCTACTAGTCATAATAACATGTGTAGTATATATAAGTATAAAGTTAAACGTAAGCAAGAATCAATAAATGGCAACAAGGAATAAACATGTGGTTAAAAAAGTAAAGTAATAGGAACACCGTTAAAGTACCACTGAAACCAAATAAGATAAATAAGTGACAACTGAATAATCAAGTCGTTCTAGCACATATTTCACAACAAAACTACTCTGAGATACCTAATCTAAAAATCATAAGCCACAAGTCCCAAATCTCAAATCATGTACTCACGACACCTCGTACCCATATTAATAAATCACAACTGCAGGGACAACTCACGTGCCAATATCTCAATCGACCCCATAGTCATATGCCCACTATCTCAATCCTCCCGGTGTGGTCATATGTTCAACATCACAATCCACCGGGTGTGGTCACATGCTCAATATCCCAATGGAAGTAGATAATACGAGAATGCATGTGCATGATCAATGAACACAAAAATCATGTAAGGTGCATGACATACACAACGAAATTCACACCATTACATATCATTCCATACATATCCACCCTTGTCTCTCCGCATTAACAATATCATAATAGCCACCCTTATCACTCCGTCAAGACAATACATCACAATAGCCTCTCGTATCTCTCCGCATAATAGCCACTCTTATTTCTTCAGCCAGAAAATAAACACAATAGCCACCCGTATCACTCCGCCCGGACAATAAATCACAATATTCACTTGTATCCCTCCGCATAATCGACAATAGTGAGATGACAACCTTATGCTCCGTATTGCAATAATCAATCCACACATTGTTCCACATGTTCTTACATCACAACGACATGATATATCAATTCGTACCATAAGTGCCCATAGGACACAACCTTTCCAAAACAACAGTACCGATGTCACCAAAACACATAGCCCACAACTCAACCACGATGTGAACAAGAATCTCAATAATAAAAAAATGAAACGGAAAATAACTCAACAATGAAGGATACTCCACAAAACAACAACTTCAAGTAAAACAGGTTAATAACTCTAAATAAATCCAACTTCTGTTACATGCTTATGAATGAACTTAACAATGAAATATATAGCATGTAATAGTAACTTCAATTAAGAAACATAAGAGTAATCACGGTAATGGATTTAGAGAATGAAATAACGACTACAATCTAAGCATATAAGAATGAATTCAACAATGAAATATGTAACAAGTAATAACAACTTCTAATCAAATGCATAAAGTATCCTAAGAGTCTAAGCCGGTCAATTTTGCCACATATAAGCTATGTACACACTTTTCACCTCATGTACATGTATTTCACATAATTCATACAATACAATCAACCCAAATCCTAAGGGATAGTTCCTCCACATAAGCTTAGGAAACATACTTACCTAAAAGAAGCTAAATCAATACTTTGAAAAGTCCTCTCCGTGTGAAAAAACCTCCGGACAATGTAAATTTAGCCAAATAACTTAATATCATAAATAAAATCCACATGAAAACATTCTGAATAATAAAGCTTCAATCTTTAATGAAAACCAAAAGGTCGACCCCGGGACCGCATTTGGAATCCGACAAAACTCACAAAATTCGAACACCCATTCTGATATGTGTCCAACTATACCAAAATCATCAAATTCCAACATCAAATTGTCCCTCAAATAACCATGGTATGTTTTAGAAAGTGTTTACAAAATTTCCCTAATTTCTCCTATGAAAATCACTGATAGAATGATAAAAACAAGGATGTAATCATGAAATATAATCAAATCCGGGTGAAGAATACTTACCCCAATCCAAAATGTGAAAATCCCCACCAAAAGCACCTGAATACGTGCTCTCTATCGCAAAAGTTATAAAATAACAAAAGCGTTCGAAATAGAGTATATATAAGTCTACCTAGGTATTACTCATCGCGATCGCGAAGACAAAACTCACCCAGTTGCCCAAATTTTTTTTTCGCAAACACGTAATTCCAGTCGCGAATGTGACCCATAAATATCCAGCAACCTACACCAATGCGGTGTCTCTCATGCGAACGTGGATAACAAATCTCCTAATGTCCCTTCTAGATTTACTTATATGTGATTGCATAACATATCTAGCGAACACGATGGATAAAGTCTTCCAAGCTTCGTGAACACATGATCATTATCACGAACGCGTTGTAGAAAATGCCTGCTACCACATTACACTATGCTAACACGATCCATTATTCGCGATCGTGATGAAGAAAACCTAGATTTCAGAATTAGCAGTTCAAAACATGAGGAAATGGCTTGTAGCCCATCTGAAACACACTTGAGGCCCCTTGGACCCCGTCCAATCATACCAACCAATCCCATTATATAATATGGAACTACTCGAGGCCTCAATTCACATTAAAAACATCAAAACTATTAATCACGCTTCAATTCAAGCCTAACGAACTAATAAACTTTTAACTTCTACAACTCGTGCCGAATGATATCAAATAAACTCGGAATGACCTCAAATTTTGCTCGCAAGCCTGAAATGACACAAAAAAGCCATACCAACCCCCAGAATCACAATCTGAACTTGATATCAACAAAGTTAACTTTCGGTCAAACCTCTCAACCTTCTAAACCTTCAACTTTCAAATTTTCGCAAAAAGTATCAAATCCCGAATCGCCCACAAATCAAAACCTACTGTAAAATCAAGTAATAATAGATAATACAAAACTTCCCAAGACTCTAAACAACCAAATGTAAATGCTAAAGCTCAAAATGGTGATTCGAGTTGTTACACTTGAGATATTCCGAAGACGACTTTCAGGACTCGTTATGGTCACTATGAGTTTCGAGTGATGTCTTTTTGGCTGACAAATGCCCCAACATTTTTTATGCACTTGATGAACACGGTATTTTTGCCCTATCTTGATTCCTTTTTCATAGTTTTTATTGATGATATACTGGTGTATTCTCGCAGTCGGGAGGATCATGAACAACATCTGAGGATCGTGCTGCAGACGTTGAGGGAGAAGAAGCTATATGATAAATTCTCCAAGTGAGAGTTTTAGCTTGGTTCAATGGCATTGTCGGGCCACGTGGTATCTAGTGAGGGTATTAAGGTAGGTCCGAAAAAGATAGAGGCAATTTAAAGTTGGCCCAAGCCGTCGTCTGCTACTAACAACTAGAGTTTCGTTGGATTGGCTGGGTATTATCTCCGTTTTTTGTAAGGTCTTTTCAGCTGTTGCACCTCATTGACTATATTGACATAGAAGGGTGCCCCATTCAGCTGGTCTGATGAGTGTGAGGAGAGATTTCAAAAGTTCAAGACTACCTTGACTACAACTCCTGTTTTGTTTTACCTTCGAGATCAGGTTCTTATACAGTCTATTATCATTCTTCATGGATTGGTATTAGATGTGTGTTGATGCAGGAGGGTAGAGTAATTTCTTATGCTTTGCGTCAGTTGAAGCCCTATGAGAAGAAATACCTAGTACATGATTTGGATTTGGCGGTAATAGTTCAC
Source organism: Nicotiana paniculata (assembly GCA_005239505.1). Lineage (NCBI taxonomy): Eukaryota > Viridiplantae > Streptophyta > Magnoliopsida > Solanales > Solanaceae > Nicotiana > Nicotiana paniculata. Next base: position 76,726 of record ML303352.1, on the reverse strand, counting down.
GTGCTTAAGATTTGGAGGCATTATCTTTGCGACATGTCTTGTGAGGTGTTGACAAACCACAAGAGTATCCAACACCTTTTCAAGAAAAATGATCTGAATTTGATGCAACAGAGATCGTTAGAGCTACTAAAGGACTACGATATCACCACTTTAAATTATCCCGAAAAGGCCAATGTGGCGGCCGATGCTTTGAGTAGGAAGGCTGAGAGCATGAGGAGTCTTGCTTATATACTAGTTTAGGAGAGACCGTTAGAATTGAATGTTCAATCTTTGGCCACTCGGTTTGTGAGGTTGGATATTTCAGAGTCCAGCAGATTCCTAGCTTGTGTTGTATCATGGCCGTCTTTGTTTGAGAGCATCAAGGCACGTCAGTATAATGATCTCCACTTGCTTGTCCTAAGGGACACGAAGTAACATGGTGATTCCAAGGAGGTTACTATTGGTGATGATGGGGTGTTGAGGATGCATCGTTGGATTTGCTTTCCAAAAGTTGATGGGTTACAAGAGTTGATTCTTGAAGAGGCCTAGAGTTCACGTTATTCCATTCATCCGGGGGCCGTGAATATGTACCATGATTTGAGCTAGTTTATTGGTGGCAGAGGATGAAGAAGGATATTATTTAGTATGTTGCTCGATGTTTGAAGTACCAGCAGGTGAAGTACGAGCATCCGTGACCCGGTCGTATGCTTCACAGGCTTGATATTCCAGAGTGGATGTGGAAGCATATTATTATGGATTTTGTAGTTGGTCTTCCACGGTCTTTGAGGAGATTCGATGCATTATGGGTCACTGTGGATAGACGTCCCAAGTAGGCACACTTCATTCCAGTCATGACTACTACTCTTCAGAGCAGCTAGCTCGGATTTATATTGGGGAGATTGTTTGCCTTCATGGTGTGCATGTGTCTATTATCTTGGATTTAGGAATGTAGTTTACATTTAATATTTTAAGAGTAGCATAGCATGAGTTTTGAACACAGGTCTAGCTAAGTACAACATTTTATCCCCAGATAGATAGGCAATCCGAGCGCACTATTTAGATTTTGGAGGACATATTACGTACCTATGACATTGATTTTGGAGGTTCATATGATCAGTTTCTTTCATTAGCAGAGTTTTCCTACAACAACAACTATCAGTCGAGTATCCAGATGGCTCCTTATGAGGCGTTCTTCGTTTGGTTGGTTTGAGCCTGGGATGCTAGGTTGTAGGGCACTGATTTGATCTGTGATGATTTAGAGAATGTGAAGTTGATTAAAGAGAGATTTTGTACAACGCAGTTCAAGGAAAGGAGTTATGCTGATAGGAAGGCTCGTGATGTTGCATATATGGTGGGTGAGAAGGTTCTACTCAGATTTTTGCCCATTAAGGTTGTAATGAGGTTCGGAAGGAAGGGCAAGTTGAACCCTAGGTATATAGGCCCTTTTGCGGTGCTTGAGTGATTTGGAGAGGCAGACTGCAGACTTGCCTTGCCACTTAGTCTATCGGAAGTTTACCCAGTGTTACATGTTTTCATGCTCCAGAAGTATTATTGTGATCCGTCACATGTTTTGGACTTCAGCACGGTGCAGTTGGATGAGGATATGAATTATGATGTGGAGCCGACAACCACTTTGGATCGGCAAGTTCAAAAGTTGAGGTCGAAGAATATACACATAGGTGAAGGTTCATTATAGAGATCATCCAGTCGAGGAGGCTAATTTGGAGACTGAGCAGGAGATGCGGAACATATATTCTTATATTTTTGAGACTACAGGTATGATTCTAGACTCATTCAAGGATGAATGTTTGTTTAAGAGGGGGAGAATGTAACGTCCCGACAAGTCGTTTTAGGTCCTATTTGATGTTTTACAAATGTGTATTTGTGGTTACGTGACTCGTCGAGGTGGTTGGTTTTGTTCTGTAGGTTGATTTGGAGCTTTTATAGTTAAATTTGACAAGTTGAAGGTTTGACCGAGAACTGACCTTGAAGATATTGGGTTTGGATTTTGGTTCTGGGAGTTAGAATAGGCCCATTATGTAATTTCGAACTTGCATGCAAAATTTGAGGTCATTCCGAGTTGATTAGGATTTTTCAACGTCAGTTTTGAATTTGAAAAGTTGGATTAGTTCCTTGGGCTTGAATTGAGGTGTGATTCGTGATTTTGATGTTGTTTTGTGTGATTTGAGGCATTGAGTAGATCTGTTTCCTATTTTAGGATTGATTGGTGTGATTGGACGGGGTCCCGGGGGCCTCGGGTGTGTTTTAGATTCATTCTGGATCATTCTTAGAGTATGTTGAATTGCTTAAGCTTTTGGCTTCTGGCGTTTTCGCATTTGCAGTGGATTTGGCCGCAGATTCAGAGATTCAGGTACAACCGGTGTTGAGTAGGTGCGGATGTTGGGCCCCACAGAGGAAGTCCACAGATGCAGGCACAGGAGCGCGGATGCGCTTGCGCAAGAGCGGTTGGAGTCCGTAGAAGCGGAACTCCACATATGTGGCTCCTTTTCCACAAGATCAAAACCACATAAGAGGTTATGTGACTGCAAGTGTGAGTTTGCTGGGCAGAATATTATAATCGAGGGTTGATCATTTTTGGAGTTGTGGAGTTCTATTTGTAACAATCCAGCCAGTTGTTCTGTGAGATTATCCCCGTTAACCCCGTTAACCCCGTTTCTGTTTTATAATATGTTGCTTAGCCTATTTATGTTGTGTTGGGTCAGTTGGTTCGGGTTCGGAGTATCACGCCCCAAAATCGAGGGACACGACCGACACTCAACCGGGTGGCCCCAGTCAAGCGGACCTGGATTTGCCTCACCTATCCCACACATTACCCCGTGATTTCCATATACCTTATTCATGTGAATTAGCAATTTGAGACTTAACATAAATATCCAAGTTAAATTCATTTCTACCTCTTATCATTAACAACATATGGTACTAAATACTTGCAAGATACATAACATACATACTTCTACCACGTGGACCACGATTGCCACTACCCTAAATACATATGTACAATACCCACGTTATGTCTATGGAGCCTCTACGAGTGATAGAATTTTATACAATACTTGCCGGAAGCTTTGCGCCGGCTATACCTTACAATACAAAATAGACCCAAAAGAAGGTGAAATGAACCACACATGGCCCCGAGAGGAAGTGAGGCTCACCAATTCAACTGCGTAGTGGAGAGGAGGCACTACTGACGGTGGACTGAATTACCTGCCGTAGAATAACCTACATTCATATAAGAAAATGTAGCGCCCCCGGCAAAAGGGACGTTAGTACTGTGGAATAGTACTAGTATGTATGAACAAACTTTACTCTAAGTAAGATCAGCAGTGCACAGATAAGAGACAGTAATAGAATCAGCAAGCATTGCACAGCAACATATACAATCAAAATCACAAGTTTCACAGATTTCCCCTTTTCCTTTCCAACAACACCATATTCAAGAATTTCATAGATTCTTCATTTCATCGTGATCACATTCCATATCAAAATTTCCAATTCACAATTCAATCACAGAGAATTTTATCATAAGGACACAATCTCTGAACAACCAACCACCCATACGATTTCAAGTCACAACAGATGTTGTCCAAAACGACGAGTCAACTAAGACATTGCTACAATCAGTGTAGTACGATTAAATCAACCACAAATTAATGTTTATCATATCATTTCACATCTCTTAGCACTTAGTCATATTCACATACTTGGGTTTGTTACCAATCTTTCCTATTGACATATTAGGGTACTTAACCAACCTTACACATGGTAAACCATTCACAAGTAAATCGCCTTTTCACAATTTCCAAATAGCAAAATACATGAATTTCAGCTATACAGTCAGAGAGTAGGGCATCATGCCTTAACATATTTAGAACACCCAATTTACACATACTCAGACAATTAACACATAGCGATTGTTCAGGTACCAACAAGGTGACTTCACGAAGATTAAAGTTAGCCATACATACCTAGGGTCGGAATTCCTTTTTAACTTTTACTCACAGATCACCGAATCGACTAGTACCGCCAATCTAGTTCACAATTAAAAATATTCAACTCAGAACTGGAAATCATGCATACAATTCGAACTCTTTTTAGCATTTTATCGAACGCTAGGTGACCTCATTAGATTACCACCCCTTCCTTGTGAAATTTACCCCAACCCTCTTCCCCTTTTTACTAGATTAAGAAGTTTTACTCACATGCATTCATGGGTTCGACCTCCATTTTCAAGAACCATCCAATGTGTTTTATTCTTAATTAAAATTTGAGAACTTGGGGAAAATGGGGTGAAGACGTACCTCTTTGAGTTAAGAAGATAGCAGTAACTCGATAGATTCCGGGCTTGAGCGACTTTGAAGAATCAATTATTTTTTTTGATGAAGAAGAACTTTTCCTCTCAAGAACCGTCTCTCCCTTCTCTCTATTTTTGCGCAGAAATAAGTTAAAAATGAAGGGGAGGGGTGTTTTAATGAATAGAGGTCGGGTTTTAAAATTAGAAAAATAGGAGCCCCACATCGGAGTGCAATCAGGAATACGATCGCATTCCTGACATGCGGTCCGTAGAATCGACCGCAAAATGGCCCTCAAGATGGGCCAACATTTAAAACACATGTTGCAGGTATGCGACCATTATGTGGTCCGCATGCACGTTATGAGATCGCATAGTGGGTCGCATAACCTCCCTTACCAAAATCAATGGGCAAGATTGCGACAACCATACGGTTCGCACAACCAACATGCGATCGCATTTTTGACCGCATAGTTGTCCTCAAATTGGGCAGTGATTCTGCCCATGTATGCGACCATTATGCGGTCCGCATACACGTTATGCGATCGAATAGTGCGTCGCATAACGCCCAACTTTCTAGAAAATTCATCTTTCAAATTCCGGGGCACTTTTTACTAAAAAATATGTCCGTTTTAAGAATTTCTATAGTTATAAAAACTTGGGGACTTATTCGGATATTTTTTAAACGTTAAAATTTACGGGTCTTTACATCCTCCCCCACTTAAAATCATTCGTCCTCGAATGAGGATCGGAAAATCATTTGGTTTTGAAAACACAATATGCCAACCCCAAATTTTTTTCTAACTCCGATATCTTCTGAAAATTTCGCAAGAGTTTCCTCTGTAATTAGGCCTATCTACCTGCCAGAGAGCCCCCGAAACACGTGTTTGTTAACCAATTCCACACATAACTAGTTATTTCATGGCCTTGCACATAATTTTGTCACCTCGACATGTCCCATATAATTCAATTACTCCAACATGTCATATACACTTCAATTAATCATTACCAATCTACTCTTCCATTAATCATTTAACCATCATATGAGTTTCACATAATTTCATTTACTCCACAGGGGTGCACATTACTCAATTAGTCACAACATACAGAATTATGGCACAACTTGAGAAGTCACAATAGTAGAGCAATTAGGGGAAAATGGGGTTCTTTTGCACAAAACTGAACATAAAATATAATTTGCTCAGAGATGACAGTTCGCACGATCACTACTAGACTTATTCAACCAAATGGAGATATTTTTCTTTCATTATATTTTCCGCTTCCCACATAGTTTCCTCAACGTGCTCACATCGCCACAACACTTTAACTAAAGCAATTTCTTTGTTCCTCAATGTACAGACTTGTCTATGAAGAATAGCAACCGGAACCTCTTCATACGATATTTCTTCATTAACCTCAATAGTCTCAACTGGCACGATGGCTGATGGATCTCCAACCACTTTCTTCAACATAAACACATGGAACACCGGGTGCACTAATGACATCTCAGGGGGCAATTCCAGTCTATAAGCCACCTGCCCTATCCTTTGAGCAATCCTATATGGACCGACATACCTTGGGCTCAATTTCCCTTTCTTCCCAAACCGCATTACTCCCTTCATGGGGGACACCTTCAAGAATATCCAGTCATCTACTTGGAATTCAAATTCTCTACGACGAACGTCCGCATAGGATTTCTTATGACTCTGAGTAGTTCTCAACCTTTCCTGAATGACTCTAACTTATTCCATAGCTTGGTGCACAATTTCTGGTCCTAACAATTCTGTTTCACCAACCTCGAACCACCCAATAGGAGATCTACACCTTCTTCTGTACAATGCCTCAAATGGGGCCACCTGAATACTAGCGTGAAAGCTGTTATTGTAAGAAAATTCGATAAGCGGAAAAGTGATCATCCTAGCTTCCCTTGAAATCTAATACATAAGCCCGCAACATATCTTCAAGCGTCTGAATAGTCCGCTCTGCCTGACCATCAGTCTACGGATGGAAAGTCGTGCTGAGATTTACCTGAGTGCCCAAACCTTTCTGAAATTTCCTCCAAACATTAGCCGTGAATTGGGATCGTCGATATGAGATAATAGAAAATGGAGTACCGTGAAGCCTGACTATTTCCTTGATATAGAACTAAGCATACTATTCTGCAGTATCGGTGGACTTGACTGACAAGAAGTGAGCTGATTTCGTGAGTCGATCCACTATCACCCAAATTGAGTCGAACCTAAGTGGAGTGCGAGGTAACCCTACCACAAAGTCCATATTGATCATCTCCCATTTTGCACATCAGTATTTCCATAAGCTGCGTCAACCCACCGGGCCTCTGATGCTCGGCCTTCACCTGCAGACAATTCAGACATCTAGATACAAAGTCGTCCACACCTCTCCTCATACCGCTCCACCAATAAACTTATCGGAGATCATGATACATTTTCCTAGACCCTGGGTGCACGGAATACCTGGAATTGTGAGCCTCCGCCATTACCCTCTCCCGAAGATTATCCACATCTGGAACACATAGCCTTTCCTGGCACCGTAAAAAACCATTATCTCTACCGAGTGAAAATGCCAAAATCTTGTTATTCAAAACTACCTCCTTCAATTGCGCCATGGCTGGATCCATCCACTGCTTTTCCTTGACTTCCGCTACAAGGGATGATTATGCTACATTGTGCACCATAATATTTCCTTCGTCTGAGGTCGAGAGACAGACCCCAAGACTGGCCAATTGATAAATCTCCCGATCTAAAGGCCTCTGATCCACTTTCAAATGAGCCAAACTACCCACAGACTTTCGACTGAGAGCGTCAGCCACCACATTCGCCTTCCTTGTATGGTACAAAATGTTCATATCCTAATCCCTAAGCAATTCTAACCATCGTTGTTGCCTTAAATTCAACTCATTCTACTTGAACAAATATTGGAGACTCTTGTTGTCTGAGAACACGTCCATATGGACCCCATACAAATAATGCCTCCAGATGTTTAATGCAAACACAACTTCCGCGAGTTCTAAATCATGCGTCGGATAATTCTTCTCGTGATTCTTGAGTTGCCTAGAAGCATACGCTATAACCTTCCCCTGTTGCATAAACACACATCCCAAACCAACCCTTGAAGCATCGCAATAAACCACAAATCCCTCCGTGCCTTCTGGCAAAGTCAACACCGGTGCCGAAGTCAATCTTGATTTCAATTCCTGAAATCTCTTCTCACAATCGTCGGACCATTGGAACTTAATTGCTTTCTGCATCAATTTAGTCAATGGGGAGGCGAGGGTAGAGAATCCCTACACAAACGTCTGATAAAACCCATCTAGACCCAAGAAACTGCGAATCTCTGTTGGGGTCGTTTGTCTAGGCCAATCATTCACTACTGTGATCTTCTGGGGATCAACCTTAATCCCTTCTCTGGAAAAAACATGACCCAAAAATGCAACTGACTCCAACCAAAATTCATAGTTTGAAAAGTTGGCATACAATTTGTGCTGATGAAGAGTCTGCAGAACTGCCTTGAGGTGATCAGCATGATCCTCCCGACTCTACGAGTAGACAAGGATGTCATCAATAAAAATAATCACGAAGGAGCCAAGAAACGGTTTGAAAACCCGAGTCATAAGATCTATGAAAGCGGTTGGAGCATTGGTCAATCCAAAGGACATCACCAAAAATTCAAAATGGCCATAACGAGTTCAGAGGGCGGTCTTAGGAATATCCTGCTCTCTGATCTTCAACTGGTGATACCCAGACCGTAAATCAATTTTGGAGAAAAACCTCACACCTTGTAATTGGTGGAACAAATCATCTATCCGAGGTAATGGATATTTGTTTTTGATAGTGACTTTGTTGAGCTGCCGATAATCAATACACATCCGAAGCGACCCATCCTTCTTCTCGACGAAAAGAACCGGAGCGCCCCACGGCGACACAGTCGGCCGAATGAATCCCTTCTCTAATAAGTCTTTCAACTGCTCCTTTAACTCCCTCAACTCTATTGGCGCCATTCTGTACAGTGAAATAGATATTGGCTGTGTATCTAACAATACATTAATCCCGAAATCGATCTCTCTATCTGGCAGATTCCCTAGAAGCTCGTCCGGAAATACTTTAAGAAATTCATTCACGACTGGGACGGACTCGCGGGAAGACACTTCTGAAGTGGTGTCCACAACCCGGACCAAATGAGAAACACACTCCTTTTTAATCATCTTCGAGGCCTTAAGGTAGGAAATAAACCTACCCTTTGGCACCACACCATTCCCTTTCCACTCAATAACTGACTCATTAGGAAACTGTAGCCTCATTCTGGTTCGGCAGTAGAGTTTAGCAAAGCACGAGTAAAGCCACTCCATCCCCATGATAACATCAAAATATACCACCCCAAGCTCTAATATCGGCCGTGGTATCTCGACCACACACCGAGACAACACAATTCCTATAGACTCGCGCGACTGTAATAGAATCACCAACCGGAGTCGACAGAGAGAAAGGCTCATGAAGTTGTTTGGGTTCTATCCCAAAACTTGAAGCAATAAATGGGGTAACATATGACAAAGAGGACCCCGGATAAATAAGAGCATAAACACCAAGTGCTTGAACAGTCAGAATACCTATAACAACATCTGGAGAAGCCTCCGCACTCTGGTGACCACTCAAAGCATAGAAGTGATTAGGTCCACTTCTACATCGTACTCCACCCCTAACTGCACCACGCCCTGCTGGAGCTGGAGGACGCATTGAAGATGTGGCGCCTGAAGAACCGGATGGTTGAGCAAAACCACTACCCGTGGCCTGACTAGGCACACAGCAATCCCACTGAATATAACCTCTCACCCCACACCCGTAGCATACCGGGATATCCAGGTAACAAAGCTCAGTAGGAAACCTCCCACACTTAGGGCACGGAGCCCTCCTCTGCTGCCGGAACCTCCTCCTGGCCAACCGGACTGATCGGGTCTGCTACTGTCTGATCCTGGTCCCCAGCGACTGCTCTGCTGATAACGGTGCACTAATGGTGGTGCTCTGGATCAGGACTGAGCACAAGACTGGGATGGCCCTGATGGTCCTCTCCCCTAAACTGGTCTCCCTCCTCCAACTTAACTCCCCGAGTGGCCCGCTGACCGGGCCCTGCTACTACTCTCCCTATCCGCCCTTATATTCAATTTTCTAGCCTTTGTCTCCTGGGCGAATCCCACTATCTTACAATAATTCATGCCTGAGTGCAAGGCAGTTGTAGCAGCTTCATTCACAACCAAGGGACTGAGGTCCTGAACAAACCGTCGAACTCTGGCATCCATGGTCGATACTAACTGAGGAGCGTACTTGGACAACCTTACGAACTTCATGTGGTACTCCCACACACTCATATTTCCTTTCTTGAGGACCTCAAACTCCGTAGCACGGGCTGCCATAGTCTCAGCAGGCAAGAAGTGATCCATGAAAGCATCAACGAACTCGTCCCATCTCGCCGGAGGACTTCCCTCTCCACGAGAATTCTCCCACATCTCCAACCATGAATATGGTTATCCCCTCAGCCTGTAAGATGCTAACTCAACCCGAAGTGTCTTGTACATCTCATCTAGAAAATCCTGCGGATCGGCCTCTGGATCAGTACCTGAGAACTCTAGAGGGGCCAACCGCAGAAACTGGTTGGCTCTGGAACCGGCGAAATCTCCCTGTCCGCTAGAGGACGCAGGGGCAGCATGAGATCTTTGGGCCTGAGCGGCCATCAACTGAGTCAACATATGAATAGCTCCCCTGAGGTCCACATCGGAAGCACCGGGACCGGAAGCTGGAACCGAAGAAGGATCGGGAATATCAGTGGAAAGGGTTGCAGCACACTCCGCCGCAGTAGGAATATGAACACTCTGGTCTGGAACAGAAAGGCCAGGTGGATTCAAGCTCGGGGATTTTCTCTCACCCGCACCATTGGGTAAAGAATTCACAGCCACACTTGGGGTAGCATTGGCCTCTATGCCGAGTCGAGCTCTCTTCTTTGGTGCCATTACTGAAACTTTCGGAACAATGCACGAGTTAGACAATGATATTTTAACTTTACACTTCACTGCACGATATAGAATAACAATGAAAAGGGTGTTTTTTAATGTCCATGTAGCCCCCTAATTATAGATGTGGTCGACAACACACCGATAAGAAGGGCGCTACTAGACACAGCTGCGAGACATCCTAGGACACTTTAAAACCTTAGGATCTGATACCAAGTTTGTCACGCCCCAAAATCAAGGGACACGACCATAATGTCATTTTGGAAATGTGTGCAAATTTTCAGCTCAATCAGATGTGCTTTGGTTGGTTTTGGCATCATTGGCGAAATTTAAAAGTTTTAAAGTTCATAGGTTTGAATTTGATGTTATTTTGGTGTTTTTGTGTTGTTTTTGGTGTTTCGAAGGCTCGATTAAGTTGGAATGATACTATGGGGTGTGTTGGTATGTTTTGTTGGGGCCCCGAGGGGCTCGGGATTGATTTCGGATGGTTAGCGGAGGTTTGAACTTAGGAAATTTGCAGCAAATAGCTGTTGGTGTTAATTTACTAGTGTGGCCGCACCTGCGGATGGGGAGCCACAAGTGCCATTCCACAGGTGCGAAGGACCTTGCGAAGGTGCGAAGAGAGGCTAGTTAGGAGGAATCCGCAAGTGCGAAGGGTAATCGCAGGTGCGAAGTTTGGACTGTTAGTGGGATTTCGCAGATGCGCACCTGGGACTACAGGTGCAGGTCTGTAGGTGCGAATAATTGGCCGCAGGTGCGGATTAACTGGGCAAAACAGTATAAATAGGTGCCTCCGCAAATATTTTGTCATTTCTTCCATTGTTGCGGGCGGCTGAGCTTGTTTGAGAGCAAATTGAAGGGGGAATTTGAAGGTCTTCAGTGGAGGTAAGTTCCCGGATTATAAAACTCGTTTCTATGTTATTTTGTAACAGATTAGGCTTGTAATTTGAAGAATTAAAGTGGAAAAAGTTGGGGAAAATGGGGAGGAAATTTTGAAATTTTTTTTGTGATTTGAGTGGCAATTATGGTCCGATTGTGGAGTTTTTGGTATGTATAGAATCGTAGGAGGGTGGGGATTCTAGTGACGTAAATTTTATCAAATTCCCAGATGTGGGCCCGGGGCTCGGGTTTGGCCGAATATTCGAGAATTATGTCTAAATTGATAGCTTTCGATTGGGTTGTGTTCCTTTAGCGTATATTGATGATGTTAATCTGGTTTTGGTTAGATTTGGAGCAATCGGGAGCCAATTTGAGGGGCAAGATCATCGCGGATTAGTATTGTGGTCCGGTAGAGGTAAGTAATGGTTATAAATCTTGTCCTGAGGGTATAAAACCCCGGACATCATATTTCTCACTATTTTTAGAATGGCGCACATATCAGATGACGAGTATGTGGCGCGTACAGATTTTTGGATTGGACTTGGTCCTCTCCGCGGCAACTATTGAGTTGTGTATTTTACTCTTGATCATGTGTTAAATTGTGTTCTAAAGACTATTGCTATATTTGTGCTATAAGCTATGTTTGAGGCCTCGTGCCGACTTGTTTAGACCCCTTGGGGGTTTTTGCTGCTATTTCCTCACTGTTAATTTATGATTTACACTCTGTAATGTTATGTTTAACTGATTTCGAAACTCAGCCTTATTTATACTGTTTTGAGAAATAAAATAATGTTTTTTGGTCGAGTACCCCATTTTACTGATATGCCCGAGGGGCTTTTGATAGTTTCTGACTGAGTGAGGCCGAGGGCCTGATTTGTGAGGATATTATACGCCACGAGGTGGCTTGATATTAGCACTTGAACTGAAGGAGCCCTTCCGGAGTCTGTACACATCCCCAGTGAGCGCAGGTACCTACTGAGTGCGAGTGCTGAGTGTCGAGTGTCGAGTGATGAGTGATTGGGAGGCATGAGTGACAGTGAGGTTTCCCGAGGGGCTGATACTGAGTGGCGGTGAGGTGCTGAATAATGTTCTGCCTGAGGGGAGATTTATGATCCTTGTTTTTGCCCGAGGGGCTACTTATGATTATTTCATTTTACGCTAAATCCTTTCGGTTACTTTTATTTCTGAAATTGTTGGAAAACACATTTTTCAAAGGATTTTTCTGAAGTTGGATTTTAAGTGTCACGACCCCAAATCCTAAACTGGCCGTGATGGCGCCTATCGTGGAACTAGGCTAGCCAATTCATATATTTACAGTTTCTTTCCAAAAACCCCAACTCATTTTCAAGAATTTCATAAAGTATATGGAATTACTGAATTCATTAGGCAAAATAAACAGCTAAATAGCAAGATATACCAACAAGTCATGAACATCTAAGAAATATACCAACAAATATACTATTATAATACGAAACCTCCGAACGAATAGCAAGATACAACAAAAGAAGGGAAAACAGAGATGATGCGGACGTTGAACATCTACCTCTATATCCCGAACTCCGGCTCCGCACGGAAATAGATGGCTAACGCTCAGCATCAACACCTGAATCTGCACACAGGGGTGCAGGGAGTAATGTGGATACGCCAACTCAGTAGTAATGAAAATAAATCAAGTCTAAGTGGCAAGAAACACATAAAAATCAATATCAACAGTTCACAATATGCACGGGCTTTCTTTCCAACAGTATATAAATAGACGTATGAAATCATCATGCCTTAAAACCAACTTCAGAAAAATCCTTTGAAAAATATGTTTTCCACCAATTTCAGAGGTAAAAACAACCGAAGGATTTAGCGTCAAAACAAAATAAATCATAAGAAGCCCCTCGGGCAAAAACATGAATCATAAATCACCCCTCGGGCAGAACATCACTCAGCACCTCACAGCCACTCAGTATTCAGCCCCACGGGCAACCTCATTGTCACTCATGCCTCCCAATCACTCATCACTCGGCACTCGGCACTCGGCACTCAGCACTCAGTAGGTACCTGCGCTCACTAGGGGTGTGTACAGACTCCGGAGGACCCCTTAAGCCCAAGCGCTAATAACAATCCACCTCGTGGTGTATCATATCCTCACAAATCATGCCCTCAACCTCACTCAATCAGAACCTCTCAAAAGCCACTCGGGCGTATCAGTAAAACGGGGTACTCGACCTAAAACATCATTTTTAAATCTCAAAATAGTGTAAATCAAGCTGAGTTTCGAAAATAGTTAAGCACAATATGATTGAGTATAAATCGTAAATAAACAGTAGTAAATAGCAGTAAAAATCCCGCAAGGGGTCTAAACAAGTCGGCACGAGGCCCCAAACATGGCTTATAGCCCAAATATAGCAATAGTCTTTAGAACACAATTCAACATATGATTTAGAGTAAAATACGCAACTCAATAGTTGCTGCGGAGAGGACCAAGTCCAATCCAAAAATTAGTGCGTGCCACATACTCGTCATCCGACATGTACGCCATTCTATAAACAGTGAGAAATATGAAGTCTAGGATTTCATACCCTCCGGACAAGATTTATAATCATTACTTACCTCTACCGGGACACAATACTAATCCGCAATGCTCTTGCCACTCAAATTGGCTCCCGATTGCTCCGAATCTTACCAAAACCAAATTAACATCATCAATATACGCTAAAGGAACAAAACCCAATCGAAAATTATAAATTTAGACATAATTCTTGAAATTCGGCCAAACCCGAGCCCCGGCCCACATCTCAGAATTCGATAAAATTTACATCACTAGAAACCTCGTCCTCCCATGATTCTACAAATACCAAGAACACCACAATCGGACAACAATTGCCTACCCAAATCGCCAAAAGAATTTTCCCAAGCCTAATCCGAACAAAATAGCATAGAAATGACTTATATAATCCGGGAACTTACCTCCACTGAAGATCCTCGAATTCTTTCTTCAATTTTCTCTCAAACAAGCTCCACTCGCATGCAACAATGGAAGAATAACCAAAATTTCGTGGAGGCACTCTTTTATACTGTTCTCCTAGTAAATCCGCACCTGCGGACCTTTCCTCGCACCAGCGGTCCCGGGTGCGCACCTGCAAAATCCCACTAACAGACCAATTCTCGCACCTGCGGCTTCGCAGGTGCGGCCAACTCTTCGCACCTGCGGACTCCTCCTGCCTATCCTCTTTTCGCACCTGCGAATGGACATTCGCACTTGCGGCTGCCCATCCGCAGGTGCGGCCACACCAAAAGATTAACATCATCAACTTTTTGCTGCAATTTTGCTAAGTTTAAACTTCCGCCAACCATCCGAAATCAATCCCGAGCCCCTCGGGGCCCCAACCAAACATACCAACACACCCCATAGCATCATTCAAACTTAGTCGAGCCTTCGAAACACTAAAAACAACACAAAAATACCAAAATTACATCAAATTCAAACCTTTGAACTTTGAAACTTCTAAATTTCTCCAATGATGCCGAAACCAACCAAAAAACATCCGATTAACCTGAAAATGTCCACACATATCCAAAATGCCATTACAAACCTGCTCCAACTGTCGGAATTCCTTTCCGACCCTGATAGCCTATTTTACACTGCCAACCGGAAATCGCTAAAAACTAAATTTCGGTAATTCAGGCCTAATTCTACACCGGACATCAAAACTTCATTCTGAACACACTCCTAAGTCCCAAATCACCTAACGAATCTATCTAAGCCCTAAAATCCGCATTCTGAGGTCGTTTACCAATAAGTCAACTCCCAGTTGACTTTTTCAACTATTAAGTTAATTTAAGAGACTAAGTGTCTCAATTCTCACCACAACCACTCTGAACCCGAACCAACTGAACCAACACAACTTAAATAGGATAATCAACATATGATAAAATAGAAACGGGGGAAACAGGGCTAATCTCACGAAACGACCGGTCGGGTCGTTACATTAAGGCATGTTGATTTCATATATCTATGTATATATTGTTGGAAAGAATGTCTGTGCATATTGTGAACTGATGATATTGATTTTTATGTGTTTCTTTTCGCTTAGACTTTATTTATTTTCATTACTACTGAGTTGGCGTACTCACACTACTCCCTGCACCTTTGTGTGCAGATACAGGTGCTGATACTGAGCATTAGCCATCTATTTCGTGCGGAGCCAGAGTTCGGGATATAGAGGTAGTAGTTCAGCATCCGCAGCATCTCTGTTTTCCCTTCTTATGCTGTATCTAGTTATTCGTTTGGAGGTTTTGTATTATAACAGTAGACTTGTTGGTATTTTTCTTAGATGCTCATGACATGTTGACTCCGGATTTTAGGGATGGTTAGACTGTTTAACTGTTTATTTGCCTTAATGGATTCAGTAATTCTATATACTTTTATGAAATTTTGAAAATGGTTGGGATTTTGGAAATAAAATGTTATTATGTGATTATTGGCTAGCCTAGTTCCACGATAGGCGCCATCACGGGCGGTTTAGGATTTGGGATCGTGACACTTTTGAGTTCAACTAATTCATAGATAGTACTCTATTGTCAGCTACGCAATAGAGTAATTAAGTGCAAGGTTAAATAAATAAATTAATATGATAAACCACACAAGACAATCAATTGTCAAACTACAATAGTCAATAACGACCCATAACTCCAGAATAATGAGGTTCTTAGCCAATCATGATAAAGTTGAACAATTTCATAAGTGTTGAATAGTTGAAAATATTAAGAAAGATGAAGAAAAACTGAGAATGTTTCCTCCTGAGTGTTCTGTGCTTGTGTTATCCTCTCAAAGTTGCTTCTCCCCGTCTGAAATAGGTATAGACTTCTTTTATACGAGTTGCGGGTGTGTAGGACCGTTAAAACCTTGTCTCGAGTGAAATAGGAGAGTGTCCCATCACCCAGTGTTCAGGATAGCGTGTCACGCTATCCCTGGTGTTATTTTCCAAAATTTTCAGATCTATAAACTGCGCCACAGGTAGCGCAATGCACTACCCAAGACGCTACACTGGCCCATTTTTTCGTTTTATTCCCTTTTTGCTACAAATCGTGAACTTTCATCATGCATTGCCTTAGGATGACTACTACACATAAAAATACAACAAATTAGCAAATATTATTATATTACACATCCGAAATCTATGAAACATGAGTAAAATGCGAGGCAATATGCACATAACTATACATACTTTAAGCCAAATATCATCTTTATCAACCAAATACTATTGAAAGAAGTCTTTAGGTAATTTAGGTTATATCAGATATCTTGAACAAATAACAAAAGTAATTAAAATATATTATTATGTGTTGATCAATATCACTAGTAACATTTTGTTCTTCTTAATTCTTGTCATTGTCACGTTGACATAGGTTGTACTTTACACATACAAGATAGTACATAGGAGGTCAACTAGCAGTGGAGCAACCCTCCAAAGTGCTTGATATTTCTATTGAGAGAGTATGCGTTAACATCATTATAAGTGCTACACATATCCTCCAAGAATAGATTTATAAGAATTATGCAAGGAAAACACCACCTCATGAATCATTCTCTACAACAGTATTGGTCGAAAAATAGACTCGACACTTGGATTAATGGTAAGCTGATAGGTGGCACAAAATTTTGAGCAACAAAGAAGAATGAAATCAAAATAGAGATGGATAAAATACCCACGGGAATTTTTAAAAGATACTGTATCTGATAACTAGAGAAGAAGAGATAGGCGCGGGATGCACAATTAAGGACTACAAGAAAGGAAGATTCGTTTATAGTTGTGGATATGGAAAATAAATTGGCATAATCCCTAATTGTGCGTAATTTTCTAATATTACCATAGCCGTTACAAATTACTCGAGTAACAGGCAATAAATATAATTAATATTAGTAATGTGTGGGAATTTAATAAGGCAAAGCAGTTGCGTATCATACCCTTATATAAACACCCCTTGCCATATTTCTTACGATCATCACAGAATTCACAAAATTATATTGTCAATTACTTACACTTTTTTCTATTTGAAAATCCCTTTCAAAGGAGAAGCTTGAAAGCATCAAAAATATTTATTTTTTCTTATTCTCTAAATATTTTATTTCCTTTATTCTAAGTTTGACTATATTAGAGATAGTGGAGTAAAATTTGTTATTAGAAATCCGAATTATTCTATTGTTTCATTTTACCACAAAAACTATTTTTTGGTTAAACAAATTGATTCTGTTACTGGAAAATTTAGTAATCTTTTCACCTTCCATATTTTATCTGTAACAACAAATTATGTCTACTACTAGTGAAATTATGCAGGTGGTGATGCGGAGAAAGGAAGGCAACAAGGAAGAACTCCTCCACACCATACACCCACAGCTACTTCACCGCATTCACAAGAAAATTCACCTAAACGATCTGCTAACCTAAAGCTAGACAACAAATTGACGAACAATAAAAAATGAGCAAGATAATTTAAAGTTGTTCATTGCTCAACATATTTTTGAAGCCTTGCTTGACTTTGCATGTGGGCTGCCAAGTGTTGTACATGCTCCACCACCAGTAAATACAACTGTGGAAGACCCTCATTTCGGGTTTGAAAACACAGGAAGTGAGGAAATTCTAAACAATTCTGGAGCTGGAGGGTCAGGTATGCCAAATAACTTTAGTTTACAAAATTTAATGCTAACTTTACAGAAATAGCTCAAGGAACAAAACGAGCGGATAGAACAGATACCGGGAGTACTCTTTGTGATTAAAGGAGTGGATATTGACAAATATTCACAACAACCATGGAAGCCAAGTGCAACACCATTACAAATACCCAAAAAATTCAAAATACCTGATACTCCTAAATATGATGGGACTACCGATCCACTAGATCATGTTACCATATTTACTACAGGAGTCAAGGGAGACGATTTAACCAAGCAGGAAATTGAATAAGTATTGGTGAAGAAATTTGGTGAAACCCTTACAAAAGGAGAATTAACATGGTATTCCCTCTTACCGAAAAATTTGATTGATTCTTTTGATGAGCTTGCAAATTCATTTACAAAAGCACATTCAGGAGCTCAAAATATCAAGAAAAGAATGGAATAGATCTTCAAGATAAAAGAAGAGAGTAACGAACTGCTTGGAGAATTACTGGATTGATTCCAGTGGGAAAGAATGATGTTAACACGTGTACCGGATAATTGGGAAACAATGGAATTTCCAAAAAATTTGAATAATAAAAGTTTAGAAGCCACAAGAGCGTTAAAATAAAGTCAGCGGGAATTTCCTCCTCCTACTTGGAATGATATTTACAACAGGTACAGTACAAAAGTTTCAGATAGAAGAAGATACGGTGTCTCAACCAAAGGTGGAGAAAGGTTCAGTCCTAGACACTCAGAATTAGAAAGGAGATCAGAAAAAAATAGGTACGAACCATACATGAGACCTGCGAGACGAGATCCCAAGTCAAAACAAGAACACATACGGTTTGATAAAAAATCAAGACAAAATGAGGCAAATTCTTTGTCCTGATTCGATCAAGAATAGGATATTGTAATTTGAGTGTTAGTGCATCGAATTGATAGATGTGCTAAGAGGTATGGGTTATATGGTACGACGGCCGAAAGAAATAAGAACAGATCCTATCAAACGAAGCTAGGAATTCTTGTGCGAATTCAATAATGATCATGGTCACAAACAACAGATTGCAGACTCTTACAAGTGGAGGTTGATTATTTATTGAAAAAAGGTTACCTCAATGACCAATTTAGTGAAAAAGGAAAACAATCTAATATGAAAAATAGGCAAGAACCACCAAAGCCTCAAACACCAAAAATAATGTTATAACTAGGGGTGAGAAAGCCAATGGAGTTAAATGCACAGCAGCGAAATGAATAACTAAGATCTCAATAACTCATGGGAATCGGGTTCGGCCAGTTCCGGAAGGAGATAATATAACATTTGACAATGAAGATGATCATACCTCATAATGATGCTCTGGTAATATCTTTACTTGTCCACGATATTAATGTCAAGCGAGTTTTGATTGATCCAGGTAGCTCGGTGAATATAATACTGTTAAGAGTGGTGAATGAGATGCAAGTGACTTATCATATCATACCCAAGTCTATAGGTTTGTTTGGGTATGATAATTCAAGTGTTATAAAAAAGGATAAATTATGTTAGCAACGTTCGCAAAGGGTGTCATCAAAGATACCAAGTTTCAAGTGGTGGATGCAGACATGGCTTATAATATAATTTTACGAAGGACATGGATTCATGACATGGACGCAGTGTTGTAAACATCAGGTAATTAGATTTCCAACGCAATGGGGAATTCGTCAAATCAGGGAAGATCAGCAGGCAGTGCAAGAAATCAACACATTAGCGATGGCAAGTGGAGCACCCAAAGACAAAGATGAAAAATAGCAATTACAGAATTCAGTTGAAGAGATGTCACGACCCCAAATCCTAAACCGGTCGTGATGACGCCAATCATGGAACTAGGCTAGCCAACCATTTTAGGTTATCAATATATTCCATAAATTTCCCCAAACTTTAATAGATTTTAAAAATATCAGAAAGAGATAAAACAAATACACACACTTCCCCAAAACCTGGAGTAAATTGTCATGAGCATCTAAAACTAAAAATACAATGTACAACAGTGACTTGCTACAACAAAAGTCTGAGGTACAAAAGACCAAAAGAAACTATAATCTGAGGGAAGGAAAGGAGGTGAGCTGTGGACGCTGAGCAACTACCTCAATCCTCGAACAACTCCAAGCTCGTCCGGAAATCAACTAGTGGGATGACCCGGTACCTGGATCTGCACACAGAGGTGCAGGGAGTAATGTGAGTACGCCAACTCAGTAAGTAATCAATGTAACTAAAAACTTGAGTGTAGTGACAAGCCATTTAAACCATGTAAATCCATATAATGAATAACTGTGGAAATAAATAAATCAAGTCAGAAATCTACAATTCAGAATATTTCAGAAAACTCCGATTTCCATTTAGAAATTTCGTATGAAAACTTTTGCCCAACATTTATTATCAGAGGCTCAGTGTAAAGAAGAGTGAAAAATAGCATTTTCATAAAATGTAATCCCCTCGGGCACATTATCACTCACAATAAAGCCTCTCGGGCAAGCCTCTCGGTCACTCGTGACTCCACTATAAGTATCTCATGCTCTCACTTAACACTCGTACTCAGTAAGTACCATGAACACACAACTGTTGTTGCGGTAGCCCGCTCCACTACATTTATACATACATATATATATTTATACTATTGCGGCAAGCAGCCCGATCCATATAATAGTCGACTGCGCTCACTGGGATGTACAGACTCCTAGAGGGGCTCCTTCAGCCCAAGCGCTATTTCTGTTGCGACGTGCAGCCCAATCCAATATGTATACTGCTGCGGCATGCAGCTCGATCCATATATATAACATATATTGTTGCGGCATGCAGCCCGATCCACATATATATAATCTATATATTTACGGCGTGCAACCCGACCCACATATAATATATAACACATATATGGCTGCAGCGTGCAGCCCGTTGCATAACTATCCTCACATACCCGGCTCTCGTCCTGACTCAGTCACCCTTACAAGCCACTTGGGAAATTTATCTCGACTTACGGGACCCAGCCCAAAATACTTTTCATAGTTTTTAAAGCAGTGTGATAACAGTGAAAATAACAACAAGTAGGAAACAAAGACTGAGTTCACAATTTACTAACAGGATACTAGTAGGATAGGGTACAATTACCCCTTGAGGGTCTAAACAGGTCGGCAGAAGGCCCCAAACATGGCTCACAACCCATAAACAAGTATAAATTTCTAAAAGACAGGATGTCATAAGGTTTCAAATCGAATACGCGGCTTAATAATCGCTACGGGACGGACCAAGTAAAAATCCGTATCGGTGCACACCCTCACGCTCATAACCTAGTATGTGTGTCACCTCATTTATCAACAATAACAAATAACGGGGTGTCATACTCTCAGGTTTAGAGTGACAATCGTTACTTACTTCAAAACAGCCCAAAATCTACTCCCAATAGCAGACTTCTTAAGGTTGAAAAGTGCCCGTTTGAGTATCCGAAATACACCTGAGGCCCCCGAGGCCTCAACCAATCCTACCAACACACCTCATAACATCATTCAAACTTAGTCGAGCCTTCCAAACACCAAAAACAACACGAAAACATCAAAATTACATCAAACTCAAGCCTATGAACTTTGAAACTTTTAAATTTCGCCAATGATGCCGAAACCAACCAAAACACGTCTGATTGACCTAAAATTTTGAACACATATCCAAAATGACATTACAAACCTGCCCCAACTTCCGGAATCCCATTCCAACCCGATAGCCTATTTTCCATCGCCGACCAGAAATCGCCAAAAACTAACTTTCGCCAATTGAAGCCTTATTCTACAGCGGACACCAAAACTTCATTCTGAACACACTCCTAAGTCCCAAATCACCTAATGAAGCTATCCCAGCCATAATATCCATATTCCGAGGTTTTCTAACAATAAGTCAACTCACGATTGACTTTTTCAATTATTAAGCTAATTTAAGAGACTAGGTGTCTCAATTCTCACTACGACCACTCCGAACTCAAACCATCCGACCCAACACAACATAAACAGGCTAAGCAATATATGATAAAGCAGAAATGGGGAAAATAGGGGCTAATCTCACAAAACGACCGGCCGAGTTGTTACATCCTCCCCCTCTTAAACAAACGTTCATCCTCGAACGGGTCTAGAAACATACCTGGAGTCTCGAATAAGTGAGGATATCAGTCCCGCCTCTCCCGCTCGGTCTCCTAGGTGGCATCCTCCACTGGCTTCCCTCTCCACTGAACTTTCACTGATGCTATATCCTTAGACCTCAATCGTCTGACCTGACGACCCAAAATAGCCACTGGCTCTACCTGATATGAAATAGAAGCAAGGCAAGTCTATAAGCCACCTCCCCAATCCTCTGAAGCACCTAAAATGGTTAGCTTTCCCGTCTTCCCGAATCTCATAAAACCCTTCATGGGTGACATCTTCAGCAATACTTTCTCCCCAACCATGAAAGTCATATATCGGACCTTCCGGTCCGCATAACTCTTCTGCCTAGACTGCGCCATGCGAAGCCGTTCCTGAATGAACTTCGCCTTACCCAACGTATCCTGACCAAGTCTGTGGCCAATATCCTAACCTCGCCCGCTCAAACCAACCAACCGGATATCTGCACCTCCTACCATATAAAGCCTCATACGGAGCCATCTGGATACTCGACTGATAACTATTATTATATGCAAATCCGTGAGTGGCAGAAACTGGTCCCATGAACCCCCATAATCAATGACACATGCATGCAACATATCCTTCAAAACCTGAATAGTACGCTCTGACTGCCCGTCGGTTTGAGGATGAAACGGATGTGCTCAACTCGACCTGAGTACCCAACTCCCTCTGTACGTCTCTCCAAAACTGAGATGTGAACTGAGACCTCTGTCAGAAATGATAGAAACCGGAACCCCATGCAATCGGACAATCTCCTTGATATAAATCTCAGCTAACCACTCTGAAGAATAAGTAGTACCAACATGAATGAAGTATGCGGACTTGGTCAACCAATCCAAAATAACCCATATAACATCAAACCTCCTCGAGGTCCGCGAGAGTCCAACTACGAAGTACATGGTGATTTCTCCCACTTCCACTCCGGAATATCAAATTTTTGAAGCAATCCACCTAGCCTTTGGTGCTCATACTTGACATGCTGACAGTTGAGACACCAAGCCACAAACTCAACAATATCTCTCTTCATCCGCCTCCACCAATAATGTTGTTTCAGATCCTGTTAATTCTTCACGGCACCTGGATGGATGGAATACCACATTGGGCCTCAGCTAGAATCAAATCTCAAACACATCCACATTGGGCACGCAAATCCGGCGCTGCATCCTCATAACCCCATCATCACCAATAACCACATCCCTGGCATCACCGCAACGGACCCTGTCCTGAAGAGCAAGAAAATGTGGATCATCATACTGGCGTGCTCTGATCTAATCATAAAATGAAGACCTGGAGGCTACATAAGCCAATACCCGTGGAGGCTCTGATAGATCCAATCTCACCAACTGACCTGCTAAGGCCTGGACATCAAGTACTAAAGGTCGCTCTGCTACTGGAAGGTAGGCTAAACTCCCTAAACTCTCCGCTCTGCGACAAAGGGAATCGGCCACTACGTTGGCCTTCCCCGGATGATATAAGATAGTGAGGTCATAATCCTTGAGAAGCTCCAACCACCTCCTCTGATGCAAATTCAGATCCTTCTGCTTCAGCAGATGCTGCAAACTACGGTGATCAGTGAAAAATCTCACAATGCACTCCATACAAATAATGACGCCAAATCTTCAAGGCTTGGACAATAGTTGCTAGCTCAAGATCGTGCACTGGATAATTGTTTTCGTCCACCTTCAACTATATGGACGCATAGGTAATCACCATACCGTCCTACATCAAAATAGCTCCAAGGCTAACTCTCGAGGCATCACAGTAAAATGTATAAGAACTTGAACCCATAGGCAAAATAAATATCGGAGTTGTAGTTAAAGCTGACTTGAGCTTCTGGAAATTCTCCTCACACTCATCAGTCCACCTGAACTGAGCACCCTTCTGGGTTAGTCTGGTCATAGGCACAGCAATAGATGAGAATCCCTCGACGAAACGACGATAGTACCCTGCCAAACCAAGGAAACTGCGAATCTCAGTAGCTGATGACGGTCTAGGCCAACTCTGCACTGCCTCTACCTACTTTGGATCAACCTGAATACCCTCACTAGACGCCACGTGCCAGAAGAATGCTACTGAGTCAAGCCAGAACTCACACTTCAAAAATTTTGCATACAATGTCTTCTCTCTCAAGGTCTGAAGCACAACTCTCAAATGATGCTTATGATCCTTCCAAGATTGGGAATACACCATGATATCGTCAATCAACACGATGATGAAAGAATCCAGATAAGGCAAGATCGGGAATACACCAAGTTATCGTCAATCAACACGATGATGAAAGAATCCAGATAAGGCCGAAATACACTGTGCATCAAGTGCATAAAGGTTGCTAGGACATTGGTCAGCCCAAAGAACATAACCAGAAACTCATAATGACCATACCTAGTCCTAAAAGCAGTCTTCGGGATGTCTGGCCCTCGAATCTTCAACTGATGATAACCGGAACGCAAGTCAATCTTGG
This sequence comes from Nicotiana paniculata, assembly GCA_005239505.1. NCBI lineage: Eukaryota > Viridiplantae > Streptophyta > Magnoliopsida > Solanales > Solanaceae > Nicotiana > Nicotiana paniculata. Next base: position 52,254 of record ML303352.1, on the reverse strand, counting down.
CAAATACCTTTGCACCCTGCAACTGATCAAACAAGTCATCTATACGAGTCAAGGGATACCGGTTCTTCACCATAACTCTGTTCAGCTGCCAATAATCAATACACATACGCATAGAACCATCCTTCTTCTTTACAAAAAATACCGTTGCACCCCAAGCTGACACACTAGGCCGAATGAACCCCTTATCTAGGAGTTCCTGAAGCTGCTCCTTTAATTCTTTTAGCTCTGCTGGTGTCATACGATAAGGTGGAATAGAAATAGGCTGAGTGCCTGGTACCAGGTCAATACCAAAATCAATGTCCCTGTCAGGTCGCATGCTTAGCAGGTCTGCAGGAAACACGTCCAGAAAGTCACGGACTTTAGGAACCGAATCAGTAGTGGGAGTCTCACCACTGACATCCCTCACAAAAGCCAGATACGATAAGCACCCCTTCTCAACCATACGCTGAGCCTTCAGGTAGGAAATCACCCTGCTAGGCACATAATTAGAAGAACTTCTCCACTCAACCCTCGAACATCCGGGCATAGCTAAGCTCATGGTCTTAGCGTGACGATCAATAATGGCATGACACGGAGATAACCAGTCCATGCCCAATATCACATCAAAATCGATCATGCTGAGTAACAGTAGGTCCACTCGGGTCTCCAAACCCCCAATAGATATCACACATGACCGATACACACGGTCTACAACAACAGTATCACCCACCAGAGTCGACACATGAACAGATGTGACTAAAGACTCACGGGGAATATCTAGAAAATGAGCAAAATATGAAGAAATATAGGAATATGTAGAACCAGGTTCAAATAAAGCTAAAGCATCTCGGCAACAGACTGAGACCATACCTGCGATCACTATATCGGAGACTATAGCATATGGCCTGGCTGGAAAGGCATACATACGGTCCTGACGTCCACCTGCTCGACCTCCCCTTCTAGGGCGGCCTCAAGCTGACTAACTACCACCCATGGCTGCCTGGATGGGTGGTGAAGTAACTGGAGCTGAAGTCGAAGGTTGGCTCCTCAACTGAGATGGACCTCCAAGAATATGAGGACACTACCTCCTCATATGCCCGAACTCTCCACACTCATAACAGCTCCCTGGAGCTGGAGACTGGGACTGAAATGAACCCCTGGCACCGGAATGGCTACTAGGAGAACCATGCATAGAAGACCCCTGAATTGATGGTGCTCGAGATGCACTCTGGCTGGAAGGGCCCCGAATGAAGAATGGCCAAGCTGAAAACCGCGGGGACCATGCCCCGAAGATTCACCACTATAGGCTGGGCGTCCTGACCAAAGACGCCTTAATGAAGGCCCTGCCATGCTGAAACTACCGCCTATAAGGAGCACCACTAGAACCACCTGATCCACGAGGCCTCTTGGCCTCCCTCTCTACCCGCTCCTGACGGTGAACCGACTCAATATCTCGAGCAATATCAACAACCTGCTCGAATGTAGCATCTAATACTCTCTTCCGGGTCATGACAAGGCGGAGCTGATAAGTAAGTCCATCTATAAAGCTCCTAATCCTCTCCCTATCAGTAGGGACCAACTCGGTGGCATGACGAGCCAACTCCAAAAACCGCATCTCATACTGCATCACTGATAGCTCACCCTGGCGCAGCTGCTCAAAATGCATGTGTTGCTCCTCCCTATGTGTTTAGGGTACATACTTCTCCAAAAATATAGTGGAGCATTGCTGCCAGGTGATGGGTGTTGAACCAACAGGCCTACGCCTATCAAAAAGACTCCCACCAAGTGAAGGCAGCACCAGAGAACTGAAAAGTAGTAAATGAGACCCCACTGGTCTCCAAAATCCTAGCAGTACGCAGCATCCTCTGGCACTTATCTAGAAAACCCTAGGCATCCTCGCCCTCGACACCACTGAATGTCGGAGGCTGTAGTCTACTAAACCTCTCCACCCTACGCTGCTCATCATCTGGCATAGCTAGGACCACAAAGTCCTGAACTGGAGCAACCGGCTAGGCTGGAACCGCCACCGGTGTCTGCTGGCCCTGAGTAGCCTGCTCAGGTGTCCGGGCAACTGGAGTCTGACTGCCTCCCCCCGCCTTAGAAGTAGCGACAACTACCTAAGCAAGGATGGTACACACCGTCAAGATCTGGGCCAAGGTCTCCTAAAGACCTGGACAATAGGCACTGCCGGTGCCTGAGCCTATCCCACTGCAGTATCTGTGGCGGGAACCTTATTCTGAACAGTAAGGGGATCAGAGCACGCCACCACACTCATAACCTATCATGTGCATCACCTCATTTATCAACAAAAACAAATAACGGGGTTTCATACTCTCAGGTTTAGAGTTACAATCGTTACTTACCTCAAAATAGCCCAAAAGCTACTATGCGATGCGCTTGGCCCTCGAATTGGCTCTCAAATGCTCCGAATCTAACCAAAACTAGATTAGCATCATCAATATACGCTAACGGAACAAAACCCAATCGAAAGGTAAAAAATTTAACACAATTCTTGAAATTCGGTTAAACCCGAGTCCCGAGATCACGGGTCGGAATTCGATAAAATTTACATCAATAGAAACCTCGTTTTCCCACTATTCTATATATACCAAGAACACTAAAATCGGACCACAATTTCCCACTCAAATCCTCAAAAGAAAATTCCAAATTCCATGCACTTATCTTCCCCAAATTTGGGTTTAATTTCAAAACTTTTCCGGTTTAATTACTTAGAAAACGATATGGAAACGAGTTATGAAGTTGGAAACCTTACCTCCAAGTGAGACCCTTTGATTTCTTCTTCAAACCCTCTCAAATAGCTCTCAACTCGTTAAAAAATGGAGGAAAGTGATGAAAAATTTTGCAATAATGGGCTTAAAAACATTATACCCAGTACTTACGCCCCCTTCAGTGCGATCGCATACCCAGGGATGCGTTCGTGATGCACAGACCAGACCACTCTATGAGATCACATAACAACACACGCGATCGCATAGAACAACTCTCCATCCCACACACGCGACTCAGAACCTCTACACGATCGCACCAAAGCCCACGCGATCACACTACTCTACCTGACCAACCTATGCAATCGCAAGCCTAACCATGTGATCGCATAGAACAAAATGCCTGCCCCACTCTTTTACTCTACGCGATCGCGGATGATTCCACGCGTTCGCGTTGAAGAATTCACTACTACTAAAACACAAAAAAACAGCAAACTTTTTAAGGCCAAAAAGTGCCCGTTTGAGCATCCGAAATACACCCGAGGCCCCCGGGACCTCAACCAATCCTACCATAACATCATTCAAACTTAGTCGAGCCTTAGAAACAGCAAAAACAACACGAAAATACCAAAGTTACATCAAATACAAGCCTATGAACTTTGAAACTTCTACATTTCACCAATGATGCCGAAACCAACCAAAACACGTCCAAATTTTGCACACATATCCATAATGACATTACGAATTTGTTCCAAATTCCGGAATCCCATTCCGACCCCGATTTCCTATTTTCCACCGCCAACCGGAAATCGCCAAAAATGAACTTTCGCCAATTCAAGCCTAATTCTACACCGAACATCAAAACTTCATTCTGAAAATATTCCTAAGTCCCAAATCATCTAAGGAAGCTATCCAAGCCATAAAATCCGCATTCAGATGTCGTTTACCAATAACTCAACTCCTGATTGCCTTTTTTAACTATTAAGCTAATTTAAGAGACTTAGTGTCTCAATTCTTTCCACGACCACTCTAAACCCAAACCATCTTACCCAACACAACATAAACAGGCTAAGAAATATATAATAAAGCAGAAATGGAGAAAATGGGGGCTAATCTCACGAAAAGACCAGTCGGGTCGTTACAAGAGAATTTACTTTCTACCTTAACTGAAAATTCAATGAATAAAGCGAAAATATATATGTGAGGCCCAAGGTGATTCAAGACCCAGAGAATAATAAAACACTTAAAACAACTATGGAAGAGCTCGAAGCCGTTATACTGTTCATCCACCGCCGGATAGGAAAGTTTATATCGGAACAAACCTGAGCCTAGGGATAAAAAGTAAGTTAATTGAATTTTTACGTGCTAATGCTAATTGTTTTGCCTGGTCACACTCTGGTATGACATGTATACCACCGGAGGTAATGACTCACAAGTTAAATTAAGATCCACTACATCCTATAGTAAAGAAAAAGAAACGAAAGCAAGGAGCATTTAAAAATCAGGTAGTTCAAGAGGAGGTACAAAAACTTCTAAAAATTGGTTCAATTCGTGAGATAAAGTACTCTGATTTGTTAGCTAATATCGTTGTAGTCCCAAAGAAAAATGGGAAAGGGCAAGTTTATGGACTAAACTTATCTAAAAGAGCATGTCCCAAAGATTCATTTTCATTACCGCATATAGATTAACTAATTGATTCTACCGTAGGTCATGAGCTTTTGAATTTTTTAGATGTGTATTCTGGATATAACCAAATAAAAATGGATCCTCTAGATGAGGAACAAATTTCTTTCATTATAGAAAGGGAGACTTACTACTATGAGGTAAGGTTGCTTGGCTTGAAGAACGCTGGAGCTACAAACCAGAGGTTAGTGACCAAAATGTTCCTGAGCATTTATGTAACGACTCGACTGGTCATTTTTCATTCTAGATACCTGTCACCCTAATTAAGACTCCCCGTATGTGCTTTTACTATTTTATGACTTGCGGGGATGGTTAGTTCGGATTTGGAAGGGTTCGGGTTGAAATCGAGACACTTAGTTCCTTAACAGTAGCCTATAATGGTTAAGTTTGACTTGAGTCAACATTTTGAGTAAATGGACATTGAACCAAGATTTGATGGTCCCAATAGGTTTTTATGATAATTTACAACTTGGGCGTATACTCATCGGGTTTCAGATGATCCGGGAGCATTTCGGCGGTGAATATTGAAAGTTGGCGCATTGAAGGTTTTCCAATTTCATTAAGTTTGTTTTGGATTAGACTTTGGTGTTATCATGATCCGTCTAGTATTCTGAGCCCAGAAATAGTTCTGTATGGTGATTTAAGACTTGCACGCAAAATTTGGCATCATTCCAAGTTGATTTGATAAGATTCGGTTGTGCGGAAGTGTTTTTAGAAGTTTTTGAGTTCATGTCGAATTCATGCGTTTTGGCGTCCGATTCGTAGTTCTAGATGTTATCTTGGTGTTTCTATCGTGCGATTGGGTCTGTATTATGTTCTTGGATGCGTGAGTGTAATTGGACGGGGCCCTAGGGCCCCGGATGCAAAACGGATTGGAATCAGACTCGGATTGGGCTTGGGGGAAACTATTGGTGATTCAGGTCTGCTGCGTTCGCACAAGCGTAGATTTGGCCATAGGTGTGAGCTTGCAGAAGCGAGCCTGTGATTGCAGAAGAGACCTGGGAGTGGTTGGCCAGTGGTCCGCTGAAGTGGACTCACTTCTACCATGAATGGACCGTAGATGCGATGGAAGGCCTGCCAAGCTTGGGTCCGCAGGTGCGACTAGCCTTTCTTCAGAAGCGGGCTTGTAGAAGCGAGACTTAGTCCACAGAAGTGAGGCAAGCTGGCCCGGGCAAGGAGCGCACCTGTTACACATCATGTTTTCATACGTGAAAGTATGCCATAAGTAAATTGATGAAAGTACGGGAATGAAATTATTTTGAGATTATAATTATTACGCTATTTTAAACAAGTGATAAGTAAATTCGTGAAGGTGAGAGGGTAAGCGAATCGAAGAAAGTGAGTTTCGTCGAAGTTTGTCAATTTGGGATAAAATACGGTCCGAGCTATAATACCTGGTATTTATGGACTAGTACCATACAAGATACCACATGACCATGATAGTAAGGGATATAAAGTGTGTTAAAAGTAATTAGTATTTTAAGTAATTTTTGATAATTCTTGATTATGTGGGTAATTGGTTAATTATTGGATTAGTGGAGGATTAATAAGTTAATTAAGGAAATGGGTGAATTATTGGATAGGCATGATAAGCCCCAATGTGGCAGCACATTATGCTCATATAATGACTCTTAAATCACATTGCAAGGTGGCAAAGTTAGAGGAATTTTTGTGACCAAGTATTACAAAGCGGAGCTCACACCAACAAGACTTAAAAACCTATCTAAATCACTTAAGAAGATGTTCGCATCTCTACAATACAGTGAAGGGAAACTTCAGCAAAGTCATACGAAATTATTTTGTGTAATAGAAGCGTGAGATGCAATTCTAAGAGAGCACGGTACAATCTTTCTCAAGAATATTATACAGATTTTTCTCTACTTCGGTTCGTCGTTACGTATTTTTGCAAAAGACATGTGATGGAGGAATTGTCAAGAGAATCGGTTCAGGTATGTTACGTCTATCCCTTCTTTTTTTTTGGCATGATCCATATGATACAAACGAAATGAGCAAATGCACAACTTTCATAAATGACTCTATTCATAGAAATTCTAGAGGTGCCTATGTTCTTGATGCCCCATGTGTCCTATTGTTCTATCATCTGTTCATGGGTCTCAGAAAATGCGTAAGTTGATAAAATTTATTTCATGATATTAATCAAAGGCATAATGATCTTATGGCATTCCAAAAGATCTTATTGATGTACTTCTCATGCATTGCATTCATTTATACATGTACATTGAGCCATGACCAGATGAATTTATATACGTGTATATTATACTTATATGGGATATGGGAAAAGGTTACGACGTTATATACTCACCACCACCTGATCAGCTGGTATACGTTGATGATTTTGCCCACAGTGGACGAGATGATATGATGGGATGCCCTCATAGGTTTGATTATGTTATGTACGTATATACCTATGCATGGTATGAAATTTATACGCATATGCATGACATGATAATATGAAATATTCACAGAGCTATCCAGACATACATGTTGAGTCTTTTACTCCATGTTTCTCTCATGTCTATTATTTACTAATTTTTATTCCTTACATTCTCGTTACATTATTTGTACTGACGTCCCTTTTGCCTGGGGATGCTGTGTTTCATGCCACCGGTTCCCGATAGACAGGTCGAGAGTCCTCCAAGTAGGCTATCAGCTCAACAGAAGGTGTTGGTGTGCTCCATTTACTCTAGAGTTACTTATTTGGTCAGTATGATTTGGACTTGAATTGATTAGTATGGTGGGGCCTTGTCCCGACCTTTGTGGTATTGATATACTCTTAGAGGCTTGTAGGCATGTACAATATATGAAAGATTGTATGGCCTTGTCAGCCTATGTTCAGTGTATGAGTGATCATTTTGGCCTCATATGCCTATATGTCATATGTATAAGTTTGTATTACATGTTAGGTCATCCTGTGTCGAGTGGTCCCTCATGTTTCATTCTAGTTATCTCACAACAACCTTTCCATTTCATTTACCTGATAATATGAAATGAAAGATATGTTACATTGGTACTAGGTTGAGTAAGGTACCTGGTTCCCGTCGCGGCCCATTGGCTTGGGTCGTGACAACACCTGCGAAGATTTTTCCACAAAAGCGGAGCTGTAGGTACGACTGTTTTGGTCGCAGATGCAAAAATCTCTGGGGCAGTGAGGGCTTTTATTACGGGGATTATACTTTTTTCCTCACATTTTCATTTAGTCTTTGGAGACTTTGAGAGAACATTTGAGAAGAATTCTCATCAATATCCTAAGGTAGGTAAATCCCATCCATTTTCAAACTAATTATGCGGGTTTATCGTAGATTAAACATGGAAAGATTGTGAAAACTTGTGGGTTTTGTGAAGAATCTAAGACTTTGGAAAAAATGTTATTTGACCACGAAATTGGTTATGGAATTAAGTAAAGACTATATTTGAGTTCATGAGGTTATGGGTAATATTTATCTTCGAGAAAATTTCAGAATCCAGGCACGTGGGCCCGGGGGCGAATTTTGAGAATCTTCCAATTTGGGTTGGGCAATTACTCTAATAGCTAAATTATGAAATTTTGAGTATATATTGATTAAATTATATAATATTTTACTAGTTTCGAATTGTTCGGCATGGACATGGATCTTTTAGAGCGGATTAGTGGACCAGAAGTGAGCTTGGGAACGAGGTAAGTCTCTTGCCTAACCTTGTAAAAGGAAACTCATCCCCTTGGTGTATCTTTATTTTGTATTACTAATCTCGTCCAAGTCACACCTCTATTTTAGGCTATGAAGCGGTCGATGCAATAGTAATTCCCAACAAGGAGTCGGGTTAGGGAGTGATTTTGCCCAATTTGGCTTTCTCAAGTCCACATGGATATTGAACAAAATGGTTGATAAAAATCTCAAGTCGGGTTTTACTATCTCTAGATTCAACCCTTTAATTAGGCTTATCAATCTCTCGATTGACCCAAATTCTGATTAGCCAAGTTTTCCTAGACTAAGTCTCTCTTTCTCAAGTAGAGACCAAGTCAAATGGCATGAAATAATGTTTGCAACCATTAATTTCACAATTAAAAGTAAGAACAAGGCTAAATAATAAACACACAACCATAAACAAGAAATAAATCAAACACCCATTAAGTTTACACTCTAGGCTTGGGTCACAACCCTAGTGAAAATCTAGCTACACGTGCTTGAAATAGAAGAGGTAGAAGAAGAAATGATAATTAAACCCATATTGATAATTTAAATGATGAATTCAATGTTAAAAAAGCTCAAAATAGCAAAAACTACTAAAAAGAGTAAAAGAAACAGTCTACTGTAGCAGCTGATGTCAAAACTTGACTTAAAAAAGTGAAACTCTTCTATTTACACAGGGATATAATTTTCGGACAAAAATACCCTTTCGGAGATTCTATGGCCACACAATTCCATGTGCGGTCCGCACTTTTCTGCAATCTTGACAGGGTTGGAAAACTGCAGCCGCATAATTCTGGACTGCGTTCGCGCTGCTCTCTTTCTGCAGTCCGCACAATAATGTATGCAGCCACACCTTGTTGTTCTGCTATCAACACAAATGTGGTTGTGGCCGCACAATAATTGTGCGGTCCGCACTTTTGTTGAACTTGAAACACAGGTTCTCTAAACTTTTGCTCTGACCCAGTTTCTGCGCCCGCCCATATCATGTGCGGACCGCACTTTACACATTTCTCTGATAGGAAGTTCTTCACAACCTGCGGGCGCAGATGATAATTTGTGGTCTGCACTACTGAGCTTTTGTGCTTGTTTTTGTCCTTAAGTTCAGATTATTCCTTCTTGAGTTGGCTTTCATCTTGGGAGCTTATCTTCTAATATTCCTGCAATTAAGCACATTTCATCAGTTTTTGGGAACACAATTAAATGTTTTTGGACTAAAATGAAAGCTAAAAGGTGCTAATAAGTAGTCAAAATTCCTACTTATCAAATCCCCCAAACTTAAGCTTTGGCTTTTCCTCAAGAAATAAGGTAATTCCCACCTCTACAAGTTAAGAGCTATTCCAGCTAATCAAAGGTGAATCAATCACACATCAATAGGGACCAACAATTACCCACACCACTTATGAAATATCAATAAGGCAACAAGTTAAACTTTTAAGCATGAATAGTTCTAATGTGACACTTAAGCATCAAGAGTTGATGTTATTCATCATGGAAGCTCGCCCTTTCATGTAGGTCATTCTCGCGCCCCATTTTTTTCCGCGCGGAATCGAGTTTCGACATTCATTGGGACAACTCCCTTCCTTTTGGGAGAGGGTTATGGAAAGTGAAGAGTAGCCACCTAATGGATTTATGGTGCGTTTGGGCACCTAATGCAAGTAACTCATGAAACTAGTCTACGTTACCAAAGACTGGGTAAGGGCTTGAAATTACCTTGAAGGGAAGGTGTTAGGCACCCCTCGAGGTCCACAATGGTGGGTCCTGACCAAACTTACTTAGTAAATTAGTCATTTAACATATAGGCAGTCTAAGCACACATATGTAAGTAATAAAAGGAGTTTAAAAGGTAAGCAGTCTAAGAACACATATGTAAGTAAGATGAAAGGAGTTTAAAAGGTAAGTAGTCTGAGCCCACATATGTAAATAAGATAAGGGAGTCCTAAGTTATTATCCTATAGGATCACATCCGTACAATGCCTGATAATCCTTCCTCAACTAGAGGGGTTACACGTGACATTAGCGCACAGGTCATCATATCCTTTTACTACCCAATTACCCTCCCCTTAGCAGTTATATAAGCCATTTTAAATTAGACGGACTCTAAGAGTGCATTACCCGTCCCTTCCTTATGGTCCCGGAGGTGTTTAGGACCTCTAATTTTAGGCAGTTCTAGACTCTCCTAAGGTGTTTAAAAGGGAAAATCTAAGCGACAACAAAGAACATATAGGATTGTCAAGTATGAAAACAATTAAGAGACCTCATGTTTACCTCCACACATAGGCAGTAATTAGCACGTCTCAAACATAGATTTCAGAGAATTTTTAGAAGGTCCTAGCACAGGATATCTAGGTGAGCATAACAAGCGGAGAATATGCAGCATTATTTTAAAATAAAGTGACATAAACCTAATCGGTTCGCCTACTGATTTTAGAACCTGTTGAATCTGGGCGGTCACAAATAAACAAAACATAGTTTTACAGTTTTATAAGACCTTAATTACCTAAGGCTTGCCTAGGAATGGATCTGTAATACCCTATAAATATGCAATCAGAATTCTGGGAATTAGTTTTAAACCGTTTGAACTTATTAAGTCCTTTAGACATGCTGGTCTAGGTGATGAATATCAAGAAATTAATTTCATACATATTTATCCTATAACATAGTGTCTAGGCGTTGGGGCTGCTTTTAAGCATCCTTATAGACAAGACGGTTATTGATTTAGGCGATGTAGACATGGTTTAAAGCGAATATAACACAACCCTAAAGTAGGATTTCTAATGCTCATAAAGAATGGACATTTTATTAGGCAAAAATACAGTAGTAACTTAATAACATGATTTCTAGGTGATCATGATTATGCAGAAGCAGAATTTCGTGATAAATGAGGTAATGAGCCTGTAACATGTTGCCTAGTATATCAAATGGTCCTAAAAGCATGGTTTCTAATGAAAGTAAACATAGTATAAGCCTAAAGCATGATTTCTAATGCAAGTAAACATAATATAGGCCTAAAAGCATGATTTCTACCCGTTTTCCCCACAAAAGCCATATAAGAACCCCTCCCCTTTTACTAATTTCCCCAAAATCTACTTACAGAGGTTATTATTACATACCATAAATGAACGAATTACATAATAAATATAAGTTGTGATATAGGGAGGCTGAAATAGGCCCAAGGTGAACCTGGAAATACCAGGCCTTCAAAACAGTCCAAGATTCCATAGTTCATAGTATCCAATGAGGTATCCTGGTGCATCAAAGTTCCCAAGGGCCTTAGGGACCCCGGGAAATGCTCACACCAAGATCTTTTAAAATAAGGAAGTGATTATGTGTAGTGTGGAAGGTCCAGCCCCAGTGTGCCAGAGTTCGGAGGAATCTCATCGATTCCTAGGCAGTACACAAACTGGAGGGGCAGAACTTAAGTAATCTAAGAGTAGAAGTGAGAGTGCTTGACATTGTTGAGATGATTTTGGAAAAAAATAGTGTAGAGGTAAAATATTTAGGAGTGAAAAGTATTTTAGGAATGGAAACAATTCTGAGAAGACCAAAGATTCAACAAACAACCACACAATCACAAAACTTAGAGTGCCCAGATTCAAGGCCATTTATTACTTAACTCTAAGTACCAAACAAGTTCACAGCAGGGAGCAGGGGGGTTAGGGACATAGGGAACTTAATCAGAAACACATGAACATGGATAAGAGGGGAAGCATATTGATCAACAAGTACACAGAACAAGCAAGGATTGATTGACAACCAGTGACCAAACTCATAGCATTAGAATACAAACCATTGACTCAGAATATTGTCAAGGAAATTATACTTAAAGATAAAGTGACAGTAGACATTAGAGCATAGAGGAAGAATGCAGGAACATCTATATTGAGGACAAGGGTCTACCCCATAGGATTAGTCATACCAGTTTAATTAATCAGATAAATGAGGAGCCTGAACTATTTAAAATGAGCATGCTAGTTGAAAGAAACAGACAAAAGCACAAGTAAACATGCTGGCTAAAATAGAAAATAAGAAGATTGAAACCTAGACATGTTGATTATAACAGTGAACAAGAGAGGGAAAAAACTTAAGCATACTGATCAAAGTAGTAAACAGGAAGAACAACTAAGTACACAATCAGTTAAACTAGTGCGGAAATAGGCATCGATTTAACAACTATGGAGCACATAGATTTGAATTTCCGAGATATTGAAATAAGAACATACCAGTTAAGGAAGCAAAGTTCAGAAAGCAAAGCAAGTAAAGTTCCACAGTCTAGCCTTGGCTTTCAGCCGGCTAGAAAAGCAATTAGCACAAATAGCAGAAAGAGAAGAGAAAGATTGTGTGTGTGTGTGTTTTTTGAACTGTTGTTCGTGTTTGAGAGGTAAAACAAGAGTGTATTTATAGCATGTTAGGAGTAGGACAAATAAGGTAAAAGAATCAGAAAATCAGTCAATTAAGGGCAATCACAGGGTCATAGAAATTAACATAAGGGAGTACGGAATAGACCCCTTAATTAGGGGTAATTGATCAACGGTAACAACAAGAGAGTTCAATTAAGGCAATAATCCAAATCAGACCAAATTAAGGATTAGTACAAATCACAAAATCATGTGGACGAGTAATTAAGGCAAGTGTGACCAATTAAAATTACAAATAAGGAAACCAACAGGATCTGTGCACACAAACTTAACAGGGAAAAATAATATGGGATAATCAGTAAGGATCTTCAAGGAATACTGGTTTTACCAACAGAATCACCCAAATTTCATAAATAGAAATTAAACTAAGTAAGACCTCAGAAAATATAGAACTTAGCCGGAAAGCAGGTTTGAACCCTAACAGAGATTAATTAGGGCAAAACCACAAAAATATTAGATTTAACAAGGAAAAATATTTAAGTTCAAAAGATAGTGTAAATTAATACAACTGGTATCAAAAATATCGAAACAGAAGTTGAAGAAAAACCAGTACATCACAGAATCGACTAGGGTTTGAATTCCCGTATGAAAATCAGTCAAAACGATGAAGAAACAAATACCTAAACATTGAGAATTCAGAAAAATATTTAAAAAAAGTTTGGGATGAACCCTAGCTTAGGAAGAGTGATAAAAAGTCGGAATAGTTAATTAAACATGAAATTTTTAAAGGAAAACACGTAAAAGCGCTTGAATCACCCCAGATCTATACAGATCTGAGATGGATCGACAATAATGGTCTAGGGTTTTTAAAAAAGTAATAGAGATGAGAGAATAGGTCAAGAACCCGTAAATACGTAATAAACAAGAAGAAGTTTTTACTCACAAACGGAAAAATGGCCTAAGACAGGCTGATAAATAAAGTTTCAAACCAGAACCAGTTGGGGTTACTTGAGATCTTCTCAAGGATCCAAGAAATCGAATAGCTATTTCGTGTAGAAGACCAGGTCTGGTCAGAGAAGGCATAGAAATATCATAAGGGGGAGGTTTTTGCCGATGACGGTGTTTAGAACTAGGGTTAGGTCGAGAGAGAGTTGACAGAAGAGGGAGATGATGACGGCGGGTGAGGGAAATAAATGAGAAGGGTTAGGGGGTATGTTAGGATTAATTATGGTAAGGATAGATATGGACCATTGATCTGAATGATCAACGGCCACGATTGAATGGGGGTATTGGATCGGGCAGGTGTATATTTGGGCCTAAGGGGTTTGGGCCAATATTAAGGTTGAATATTAGAGGGGTTTTGGGCTGGTTTGAGGCGTTAGGTCCGAAAATTGAAGAAAATAAATAGGGATATTTGTTAAATATCCACTTAATTGATAAAATAATTTATAAAAATAGTTAATTAATGATAAAATGATTTTTATGCATAAAACTGACTTAAATTAATTACCAAATATTATAAAAACACAAAAGGTCACTTTCTTGTGAAATAAGGTAATTATGCACTCGTGGGCTATTACTGCAAAGTTATTTCAATTATAACTCTAAAATGTAAGTACGGCTATTTGTAAAATAATTAAGTCTTAGTGTAAATATAAATGATAAATTTAAGCAATAAAATTTTCATAAAACCAATGGTGATGCAATTAGTAATTGTCTATATAATAAAAATACTGGGGTAAATTAATTAAAAAATCTTTAAGAATGTAGAAATTATGAAAAAAAAATTAATTGATGCTCATGCATTGTTTTGAAGATATATATTCATTTTGGAAATAATATAGGAAAAAATTGGGTATCAACAACTGTCCCTCTTTACCCGGGAAAGATGAAAGAGTTGTCGGGTGATGGCCAATTTTGACCGAGTAGGGTGTTTTGAGAGACATAGGTCACACTCTGGTTTTCAAGTTGCCTACATATCCCAGGTTTCACAGGAATCAGGTCGTGTGTAGTTATGAATTCATCGGCGGAGTGTGCCGATGAAGCTACCACAAGGATGATCATGAGATTTCGGGATAGGTGAAGAATGGTTATGGTGAGCGGTCAGGTTTGAAATAGTATGAAAAAAATGGAGCGAGATTGCTCCTATTGGGGTAATGGTTGCTTATCGGGTCACCTGCAAGTAAAGAGAGAACGCGAGCATATATTTTTTTGCGGAAATTTAAACATGATGCAGATTCCCTTCGGACCATGAGAATTGTCTTTGGACGGTTCAGGATGACGTCCTTAGACCATGATGTCCTGGGCCATAAATTATTCAATGAGGGATTCCCAGGCCATGAAATGATGTTCTCGAGCCATGAAAATGGTGCCTCTGAACCATGACGCCTTTGAATAATGATATTCAACTTTGAGAGATCCTCAGGCTATAGCATGGTGTCTTCCGGCTATGAGTATGGTTCCTTTAGACAATGCAGCCTTTGGATAAGATGGCGATATTTTAGCCCATGAGATGCAATAATATGATGTCAAAAACAACAAGACAATGCTTAGTCTTGTGAAGTTGAGGGCAGATCTTAGCCCGAAAGAAGAGCAACATAGATAGTACCGGAGAGACAGCGCTTAGTCTCGGCAAAAAATGCAAATAGAAGGCAGAGCTTATCCTCATGCAAGATTCGGGACAGGGCTTAGTCCCATGAATATGGAAGGCAGTTCTTAGCCTTATGCAAATGGAGGCAGGGCTTAGCCTCATGCAAATGGAGACAGATCTTAGTCTCATGCAAGATTCAGGATAGGGCTTAGTCCTATGCAGATGGAAGGCAGTGCTTAGCCTTATGCAAACGGAGGCAGGGCTTAGCCTCATGCAAATGGAGTTAGATCTTAGTCTCATGCAAGATTTAAGATAGGGCTTAGTCCCATGCAAATGGAAGGCAGTGCTTAGCCTGATGCATATATGGAGGCAGGCTTAGCCTCATGCAAATGGAGACAAAGCTTAGTCTCATGCAAAAATAGAACAAATAGTTGATGATACCAGAGTTTTCTTAGGTGGTAGTAGATTTCAGTATCGTGGTTGTTATGAATATTGTATTGTGACTTTGGGGCATGTATATTCTCCGTCCCTGAAACCAAAGAAAAATTGTGAGTTCTATAAAAGGGTAGGTTGGTTTGTGCCTCCGTCAGCTAGCTTGCTTGGTCTGAAGATCCTATTCAAATCATTGGGGGCAGCGTTTGCTAAACAGAGTTATTTTACAAGCAAGCACTTATATTTTTCAAATACATAGTAAAAATATATTTTTTGAGAAGTTGGTTAGATGAA
The DNA here is from genome assembly GCA_005239505.1 of Nicotiana paniculata. Classification (NCBI taxonomy): domain Eukaryota; kingdom Viridiplantae; phylum Streptophyta; class Magnoliopsida; order Solanales; family Solanaceae; genus Nicotiana; species Nicotiana paniculata. The sequence goes on along the minus strand of ML303352.1, from coordinate 36,506 downwards.
CCAATGATTGTGACACGATTCGAGACATTGCGACTTCTCTTGCTATAGAATTTTGAGGATCCTCCTCAATATTCTGCCCCAGTTAGATGGATAAACATCTCTGACTATTGTACATGTTGCGATCGACTGAACTTGCTTCTGAATTTTGAGGGTCCTCCTCAAATTCTACCCTAGTTTATGATTATTGGGGAAATATAGATTTTTATTGAATTGTGATCGAACCCACAGGGTTTCCTATGTATCCCCTCTTAAACAGGAATCAGGTCGAGCATAGTTCAATTTACATCATTTTTGGAAAACAAAAACAATTACACATAGCATCGCTTGACTGCATCTGAATTGATTGGTTTTGGCAAGACTTCTCCGTCCATTTATGCGAGTATGAGGGCTCCTCCCATAAATAATCTGTGAACCATGTAAGGACCTTTCCAGTTGGGAGAGAATTTCCCTTTGGCTTCATCCTTCATCTTGATGCGGGAAGATCTTCTTCAACACCAGCTGCCTCGGTGTGAACTGCCTTGGCTTGACCCTTTTGTTGAAAGCTCTGGACATTCTGTTATGATAAAGCTGGCCGTGACATACTGCATTCATCCTCTTTCCATCTATGAGGGCTAGCTTCTCATAACGTTTCCTTATCCATTCTACATCGCTGAGCTTAACTTCCTGTATGATCCTTAAAGAAGGAATCTCCACTTCGGCAAGAATAACAGCTTCAGTACCGTATACCAGTAAGTAGGTAGTTACCCCGGTTGATGTGCGGACTGTGGTACGGTATCCCAGTAAAGCAAATGGTAGCTTCTCGTGCCATTGTTTGTGATTTTATACCATCTTTCTCAGTATTTTCTTGATATTCTTATTGGCGGCTTCTACAGCTCCATTCATCTTAGGTCTATAGGCTGTGGAATTCTTGTTCTTGATTTTGAAGGTATCGTACATGGCTTTCATCAGATCGCTGTTGAGATTGGCAGTATTGTCAGTGATGGTGAACTCCGGAACTCCGAATCGGCAAACAATTCGGTCGCGGACAAAATCTTCCACGACTTTCTTAGTCACTGCCTTGTAAGATGCTGCTTCAACCCATTTGGGTGAAGTAATCAATCGCTACCAAGATGAACTGATGCCCATTTGAGGCAGTGGGCTCGATCGGACCAATGACATCCATTCCCCAAGCAGCGAATGGCCACGGTGAGCTTGTTGCATTGAGCTCATTTGGCGGAACTTTTATCATATCTACATGTACTTGAAATTGGTAGAATTTTTGGACATACCGGATGCAATCTGTCTCCATGGTCATCCAGAAATAACCGGCCCTGATTATCTTCATGGCCAAAACAAAGCCATTCATATGCGGGCCGCAGGTTCCGACATGTATCTCTTCTAGCAACTTAGAAGCTTCTTTCGCGTCGACGCACCTCAACAATCCCAAATCAGGAGTTCTTCTATATAGGGTTCCTCCGATGTGGAAGAAATTGTTGGACAATCTCTGAAGCGTGCGTTTCTGAGTATGGTTTGCATGCTCCGGGTATTCCCCTTTTGTCAGATACCTTTTGATGTCGTGGAACCAAGGCTTCCCATCTGTTTCTTCTTCAACATGATCACAACATGCCGGCTGACTATGGATCCACACTGTTATAGAATCAATGAATTTCTTGTCTGGATGTCGTATCATTGATGACAAAGTGGCCAATGCATCGACAAACTCGTTCTGAACCCTTAGAACATGCCGAAACTCTATCTTTGTGAACCTCTTTCTCAATTCCTGCACATGGTGAAGATATGGCATTATCTTTGAATTCTTGGTGGCCCATTCTCCTTGTACCTGGTGCACAAGCAAATCTGAGTCGTCGATTACCAACAGCTCCTGAATATTCCTGTTGATGGCCATGTTGAGTCCTAGGATGCAAGCTTCATACTCTGCCATGTTGATGGTACAGAGAAATCAGAGTTTAGCAGATACCATATAATGTTGGCCTGTTTCTGATACCAAGACAGCTCCAATACTGACTCCTTTGAAATTTGCCACTCCGTCAAAGAACATCCTCCAACCATCGTAGGATTCAGCAATATCCTTCTCTATTAATAGCACTTCTTCATCGGGAAAATACGTTTTTAGGGGTTCGTATTCCCCTTCCACAGGGTTTTCAGCAAGATGATCTGCCAGTGCCTGTCCTTTGACTGCTTTCTGAGTTACATAAACAATATCGAACTCACTCAGCAAGATTTTGCACTTAGCCAGCTTGCCAGTGGGCATAGGTTTTTGAAAGATATATTTCAGGGGATCCATCCTTGATATGAGGTACGTTGTGTAAGCACAGAAATAATGCCTCAACTTTTGAGCTATCCATGTCAAGGCGTAACAGGTACGTTCCAATAGAGAGTACCGCGCTTCATATGGAGTGAATTTCGTCCTCAGGTAATAGATAGCTTGTTCATTTCTCCTTGTCTAGTTGTGCTGTCCCAGAACTGTCACGACCCCAACTCCTAACCCGGTCGTGATGGCGCATATCATGGAACTAGGCTAGCCAACAAGCACATATTTACAGTTTCTTTCCAAAATCCCAACCATTTTCAACATTTCATAAACGTATATAGAATTACTGAATACATTAGGCAAAATAAACAGTTAAACAGTCTAAACCATCCCCCAAAATCCGGAGTCAACATGTCACGAGCATCTAAGGAATATACCAAAATGTCTACTATAGTAATACAAAACCCCGAACGAATAACTAGGTACAACATAAGAAGGGAAAACAGAGATGCTGCGGATGCTGAATAGCTACCTCTATGTCCTGAACTCCGGCTTCGCACAGAATAGATGGCTAAGGCTCGGTATTAGCACCTGTATCTACACACACGGGTGCAGGGAGTAATGGGAGTACGTCAGATCGGTAGTAATGAGAATAAATCAAGTCTAAGCGATAAGAAACACATAAAATCGAATCATCAGTTCACAATATGCACAGCCTTTCTTTCAACAGTATATACATACATATATATATATATATATATATATATATATATATATATATATACATATATATATATATATATATATATATATATATATATATATATATATATATACACACATATGAAATCAACATGCCTTAAAAGCCAACTTCAGAAAAATCCTTTGAAAAATGTGTTTTCAAAAAATTTCAAAAATAAAAATACCTGAAGAATTTGGTATAAAATGATATAAGTCATAAATAGCCCCTCGGGCAAAAAACATGTATCATAAATCACCCTCGGGCAGAAAACCACTCAGCATACCTCACATCCACTTAGTATTAGCCCCTCGGGAAACCTCACTGTAACTGATGCCTCTCAATCACTCGGCACTCGGCAACCGGCACTCAGCACTTGCACTCAGTAGGTACCTGCGCTCACTGGGGGTGTGTACAGACTCCGGAGGGGATCCTTCAGCCAAGCACTAATATCAAGTCACCTCGTGGCGTATCATATCCTCACAAATCAGGCCCTCCGCCTCACTCAGTCAGGAACTCTCAAAAGCCCCTTGGGCGTATCAGTAAAATGGGGTACTCGACCCAAAAGCATCATTTTATAGCTCAAAACAGTGTAAATAAGGCTGAGTTTCGAAATCAGTTAAACACAACATGACTGAGTGTAAATGTCACGACCCAAACCGATGGGCTGCGACGGGCACCTGGTACCTTGCTCGACCGAGTACCAACGTAACATATCATTCTTATTACATCATCATATACACGTGATATACGGGCCTAATAGGCCAACATAATCATTTATAAACGCAAAACATAGGCCAACAAGGCCGTACAATCTTCCACATATACGACATTTGTCTACAAGCCTCTAAGAGTACATAAATGTTATAAAGGTCGGGATNCGAAGCAAATGGAGCGCACCAACATCTTCCGCTGAGCTGATAGCCTACTTGGAGGGCTCTCGACCTGTCTATCGGGACCTGCGGGTATGTAACGCAGTCTCCCCAGGCAAAAGGGACGTCAGTACGAATAATGTATCGAGTATGTAAGGCACATAAATAATTACATAAGAGACATGGAAGAAATATAGAGCACATGACTCAACCTGTAAGCCTGAATAGCTTTGTAAATCGTAAATTACTTTTAGCGTCATGCATATGCATATGAATGTCATATCGTGCATAGGTGCATGTTTCATAATAGCATCATCCTCTGAGGGCATCCCATCATATCATATCGGCCATTGTGGTCAAAATCATCATCGTATACCAGCTGTTTAGGTGGTGGTGCGTATATAACGCCATAACCGTTTCCATATCCCATATACCTATATATACATACATATATATGCGTATATAACGACGTCTGAGTCATGGGTCAATGTACATGTACAAGTTCATGAAATGCATAAGAAATACGTTTATAAGATTTTCTCAGAATGCCATAAAAATCAATATGCCTTTCGGATAAACATTATCAAATACATATTTTTCTTGGACCCATGAACAGAAGATAATAATAATTCACATGGGGAATCAAGAATATAGACACCCCAATATTCCTATAAATAGAGTAATTTATGGAAACTGCGTGTTTACTCGTTTCTTCAGTATAATTTGGATCATGCCAAAAAGAAAGAATGGATGGCCATAACATACCTGGAGTAGGGAAAACTCTGTATAATGTTCTTGGAGAAGATTTCACCGTACACCTTTAGACCCGCAAAATTTTACGTTGCTACGATTCTTAAAAATTCTCGTTGGAACCTTGTTGGAGAGTTAGATTGTAGGAATTTTCATTGTTAATGAAGGTTTAGATGAGAGCTTTGTTGAAGAATTGTACATTCTGCTTTTGTAGAACTTCTTTAACTATTCCTTCATTCTTAAGTTCTAATTGAGGAAAATAACTAATGTTTTGATTTTGTGTCTTTATATTCAAGACATGGAAATGAAGCTTTGTTAAAAGCTTTTGTAAAAGTGGCTAATTGTTAATTTGACATCTAAAGATCATATGACTCTTAGTCATATGTTTGGTTGGCTTATTTACTGCCACGTTTTGGGGGTGTTAGTTTTAGTCTTATCCCATAATTTAATAGTTAACCATGTAATGTCCCGCTATCAGGTAATTAACCAATTACCCGCATAATTAATAATTATCTCAAATTACTTAAAATTTTATTTATTTTTAATATACTTTATACACCATACTATTATCGTCATGTGGTACCTTGTATGGCACTAGTCCATAAATACCGAGTATTATAGCTCGGACCGTATTTTATCCCAATTTGTCAAACTTCGTCGAAACTTATTTTCTTGGATTTTCTTACTCTCTCACCTTCACGAATTTACTTATCCCATGTTTGAAATAGAATAATACTTGTAACCTCAAAATAATCCCAATCCCAAACTTACGTTGATTAACTTACGACGAAACTTTAACATACGAAAATGCGGGTGTAACATTATTCCCCCCTTTGGAACATTCGTCCTCGAATGTTGACTGATGCAATTACCATTCTCATAACTCATGTCTCTTGCAAATTCTTTAATACTCTTCTTTCCATTTAGGATACTGTGCTTTGAATACAAAGGCCAAGGCATTCCCCCCTTTAGGCCTCTTTCTCACACCACGACTTGTGGTGGGAATCTGTATCTATCTTCTGTCATGTAGCCTGTACGACGTTTTCCTTGTATGTTCCCCTACGCTACTCTTTCTTTAGCTTTTATACAATCTCTAGGCTTCACTTTTGGGAACATCTGCAGAACTTGACCAGATGTCCCTCTGGCATATATATGTGTATTAAAGTTCTTTGCTGGGTACTTTGTCGAATTTACGAATATTGCTTTATCTTATTTCATAGACCTGGCTATCCATCCGCATAATTTACTGCATCTAGGTAGGTCATAATGTACCATAACTCTTACTTCGACTTATCTTTACTGAGGTCTGCTACCAAACTCCAGGTTATTCTCGTTGCTTATCCTATATGCATAAATCTAAATCCTTTAATGCTTTTTACTTACTGTTCAATTCCCTAATCTTATCTCATACTCTGTAACTTTCATCCATCAATTGTTGATTCACCTCAATGTTGATATGAAAACTACTATAGATAATTTAAAACCTCTTACGTAATACATAGTCACTATGGCTTACGTCTCATCGGGGGATATCTGAAATTATTAGATTGATCCATCTGGGGGCGATACTATACTTCCATAACTGTATTTCATAGTATTCCAATGTGATTCATCCTTTGGTGTTATTATAATCCCGTACAACTCATGAAACCCCCCTTTTATTTTCAAAGTATAACTCAATCGAAGGCTCAAACGTCATCCTTTACCTACCACAATTACACCCTTATTCTCCTACCAGGGAAACATACTATCTATTCTAAATGTCATTAGTCTTAGACTTCTTTGTGTTCAGTCAGGCTATACTGAGCTTTGTATAACTTAGAGAAATAATCATTTCTTCTTGTTTTCATGGGATTAATCCCGAGTACTTATCCATTCTCGTCACCTTCTCACTTGCGCTTTCTTATCCTTACTCCTGTCTCCCTAAAATCTCGTCGCTCTACCATACTTTAGCTTGCAACCTTCCTTCAACTTTCTTGCACCATATATTTCCTTGTGTTATTTTAGAACATCAAGTGAGACATCACATCGTTTCTACCTCCTATTTTTTTTCTTAAATAGATCTCTCGATATTTAAAAACCATAGGTTGGAAGATATGCCACTGACTATGCTTCTATCAATCCTGGACACTGAATCCCAGCGTTTCTAGCCTTTTGTCCAAAATATGGACAATCCACAACCTTCTGAATTTGAATATTGCNTTAACACTGACTTCTTATGAGGCTTGTATTCTTCTGATGCCCCTATAGAATATGGCTACTGTACTATCTCTCTTGTACCTCTAATATTTAAGAGTGATCCTGCAATGTTCTCAATCATGAGGTCTAAAATTTTCTGGATCCAATAATCAGACTCCTGATTTACTTAGTTGATGTTACTATGTAGTTTCCTCTTTCCTTTGATCAACCTTCGTGTAGGCTTAAGCTATCTTCCGATCTGCGACTCATGGTATTAGTTATTACTTTAGTCCTTCATGGATGCTATAGAATATCCAGGATATAATCTTCTAGCAATCCAATTCTTCGTCTATAACCTGGACTCAATTCTTCCTTTTAACTTATATTGGAGTCTTCTACAACTGTAGGATTGTCAACATATATGTATAAAATCGCAAGTGCATTCATAACGTAACAAACTCTGGATCATTGATGGAATAGTTCCTTTCGTTCCTTCTCAACTTTCTTTAAACGTAAGCTATTACTTTTCCTGGTCTTCTACCTCCTTGTTGCGTGCATACTTAGCTTATCATTGTTCCCCCGCATGCCAGAATTTCTGTGAAACTCATGTGATCTCGAATATTACTTTTTATTTTCATTCCCGTTCATCAACCACGGTAGGTGCCACTTTCTTATGGAGTGCATACAATGTTGTAGTGAGACTCTTGTTACAAGACCATTTCCTCTTTAGGTCACTCTACTTATGTTGAAGCCTTCTTCCTTATCTCCTCAGCTAGTCTTTCATTGTAGTACTTAGGGAGACCTTCTGGATCTCCACACTCATGTGCTCGCACAGTTGCTTTCCGAACTGAAGTATAAGTTTTGATCGTCTTCCCAACGTGACTCTCTTTTATTTCCATAACACTCATACGGTATCTTTAACTACCCCAACTCCTATCTGAATACTCCTCAAATATTATAATGTCATATCTGCGACTGAATTTCCCACGTTGGAGTTCGCTTTGTCTATCTTGCTCAATCTGTTGATTTGTCTGTATCCTCTTCTCTATCCATAACTAGGCTCTTCCTGAATAAACTATGAACTACTCGTTGTCCCATTCTCATATCAATATTCTGCGAAATCTTTCTTTGGTTATTTTATTTGTCTTAACTTATGCTCCTTATTTATCAATAACATCTCAGGCAGAAACCCTTACTCCCTCTCCTTAACGTCGTGTTTTTGTAATGTACTGGAATCGTAGCATTTCTGTAGGTCTTGAATAAGTGCAATTTCATCCCTTTCTTATTTTTATCGCATTCCTTCTTTACCACTTAATCGTTACTAGAACCACTTAATTCTGACTTAATATCACGTCACTCCATATTCCCCCCTTTGGGGAAGTACTAAGATTTAGAGATACGATGACCTACCTACATATGTTTTATCTCTTCATCTTTGGCATCCTTTCACATTATCGATGACCCTTACTCATCTTGCGGTAATCCTTCTGTACCAAGGATAATAAAATTCCTTACTCACGAGGGTGACACTTAGTATAACTGGCATATACAGTCCCTTAAGCTGAACTTTGCTCACATTGCTTTCTTTAGGGAAGCATCTTCCTGAATGGCCATTCTCTGAATTTCTCATGAATCTTCTTCTGTTGTTCATTATATTATTGCCGGAACAAATTATGAAATTTCTCATGATGCCGACTATTATCAATCACTTAGTCCCTAATTCATGTTTAGCTTACCTTGTTCACCAATCCATACTAGTTTCTATAACTCTGGGGTCTAACTTTTCCTTTTGGTAATCGCGCCAGAGTTACGAACATATTTCTCGAAATGAGAATATGACTTTATGGCCTATTTCTTTTGTTGTCTCAAGGCCTGTCACTTCTCGCTTTATTTTATAAACTCTGTAATACTGTCGTCCTTTTGATCTACCGTTTTCATCTATGTATCATATCTTACTCATAATGCTTCATTAACTTTCTTCTTTCTTTCCGCTAACATTATGTCTATCACATTATTCTGAAAACTACAGTAAGACTTTCTCTTGCTTTTTGCTCCCCTTTTGCTTCATCCAGTGGCTCTTTGTGTTGCTTAACATTCTCGTTGTACTAGGGACACGAACCATATCAAGGTAATATTTATTCCTTCCAGGCTTTCATTGCTTATCTTCTGAATTTTTGTTTATCATGCTAGTATTTACATCTCTTTGTAATATTCTAGAGTGCACCATTTTGGTGTCTCACAAGGAGTTCTATTAGCACCTTTGTAATATCCTTCGGAAATGTCAACTAACACAAACCATTCATTCTCCATTTTGGGTTACTCTAACCCCAGCCAGATCCTAATATCACGTCCTTTTCTTAAACTACACTTGTTAGCCCCCAATGGGGCATAACTGAGATGGGTGTGGTCAATTATACATACCTGTATTACTGTTGAAGGTAACTCACACTTCTTTTTTTTCTTTGCCTGGGTTGAAAATACCGTTAGTCTTTATTAACTGGGTACCCAATACTCTTCTCATCCTGCTCCTTTTACTTGTTGAAGCTTGTACCTACGTTCTGAATCTCTAATTGCCTTTTACCATAGGTGGATAGATATTCTTTCCTCAAGGCTCCTTATCGAGCGGTTTACACATCTTAGTACACACATGTCCACTGAAGACCTTACATTTACTCATGATAAGCATCATGCGAAATCGAGTTCCTTTGACTCAATTCTTCCACAACTATATCTCTTATCAAGCGTCTTTCTGGATGTGGACATCGTCGTATTATAAATAAGATAGAGTTTAATAAATCGAGTTCTTACAACTGAGCTCTACCACACGATCTAGAGTAGGAAGAAAGTGTGACAGTCCTAAATGCGTTGTAGCTCTTGCTTATAAGTGTGGTGCACGACGCACTCATAAACAAGACTCTACTAGACACGGCTTGTAGACTCCCTAGGACAGAACTGCTCTGATATCACTTTTGTCACGACCCAAACCGATGGGCCGCGATGGGCACCCGGTACATTACTCGACCGAGTACCAACGTAATGAATCATTCTTATTACATCATCATATACACGTGACATACGGGCCTAATAGGCCAACATAATCATTTATAAACTCAAAACATAGGCCGACAAGGCCGTACAATCTTCCACGTATACGACATATGTCTACAAGCCTCTAAGAGTACATATATGTCATAAAGGTCGGGATAGAGTCCCGCCATACCGAACAATACCCGTCTAAATCATACTAACCAAACAAGCGACTCCGAAGAAAATGGAGTGCACCAACATCTTCCGCTGAGCTGATAGCCTACTTGGAGGTCTCTCGACCTATCTATCGGAACCTCCGGGCATGAAATGCAGTGGCCCCAGTCAAAAGGGACGTCAGTACGAATAATGTACTGAGTATGTAAGGTACATAAATAAGTACATAAGAGACATGAAAGAAATATAGAGCACATGACTTAACGTGTAATCTTGAATAGCTTTGTAAGTCATAAATTACTTTTAGCGCCATGCATATGCATATAAATGTCATGTCATGCATAGGTACATGTTTCATAAAATCATCAGCCTCTGATGGCATCCCATCATATCATATCGGCCACTGTGGGCAAAATCATCATCGTATACTAGCTGATCAAGTGGTGGTGCGTAAGTAACATAACCTTTTCCATATCCCATATACATACATATATATATATATATATATATACACATACATATATATGTGTGTATAATGATGTCTGAGTCATGGGTCAATGTACATGTATAAATGCATGAAATACATTAATAAGATTTTCTCAGAATGCCATAAAAACAATATGCCTTTCGGATAAACATTATCAAATACATATTTTTCTGGGACACATGAACAGAAAATAATATTTCACATGGGGAATCAAGAATATAGACACCCCAGTATTCCTATGAATAGAGTAATTTATGGAAACTGCGTGTTTGCTCGTTTCTTCAATATAATTTGGATCATTCCAAAAAGAAAGAACGGATGGCCTTAACATACCTAGAGTAGGGAAAACTCCGTATAATGTTCTTGGAGAAGATTGCACCGTACACCTTTACACCCGCAAAATTTTATGTTGCTACGATTCTTAAAAGTTCTCGTTGGAACCTTGTAGGAGAATTAGATTGTAGGAATTTTCGTTGTTAATGAAGGTTTAGATGAGAGCTTTGTCGAAAAATTTTACGTTCTGCTTTTGTAGAACTTCTTTAACTATTCCTTTATTCTTAAGTTCTAATTGAGGAAAATAACTAATGTATTGATTTTGTGTCTTTGTATTCAAGACATGGTAATGAAGCTTTGTTAAAAGCTTTTGTAAAAGTGGCTAATTGTTAATTTGACACCTAAAGATCATATGACCCTTAGTCATATGTTTGGTTGGCTTATTTACTGCCACGTTTTGGGGTGTTAGTTTTAGTCTTATCCTATAATTTAATAGTTAACAAGGTAATGTCCCGCTATCAGATAATTAACCAATAACCCGCATAATTAACATTTGTCTCAAATTACTTAAAATTCTACTTATTTTTAATATACTTTATACACCATACTATTATGGTCATGTGGTACCTTGTATGGCACTAGTCCATAAATACCAAGTATTATAGCTCGGACCGTATTTTATCCCAACTTGTCAAATTTAGACGAAACTTATTTTCTTAGATTTTCTTACTCTCTCACCTTCACGAATTTACGTATCCCTTGTTTGAAATAGCATAATACTTGTAACCTCAAATTAATCTCAATCCCGAACTTACGTTGATTAACTTACAACGAAACTTTAACATACGAAAATGCGGGATGTAATATCTCATTTTCGAGTTTTCATAAAATTAGTTATGCCATACTTTTACGTACGAAAACATGGGGTGTAACAGTAAATCATAAATCAACAGTGAGGAAATAGAAGTAAAACGCCCCCAAGGGGTATAAACAAGTCGGAATGAGGCCCCAAACATGGCTTATAGCCAAAATATAGCAATAATTTTAGAACACAATTTAACATATGATTTAGAGTAAAATACGCAACTCAATAGTTGTCGTGGAGAGGGCCAAGTCCAATCCAAAAATTAGTGCACTCCATATACTCGTCATCTGACATGTGCGCCATTCTAAAAGTAGTGAGAAATACTAAGTTCGGGGTTTCATACCCTCAGGACAAGATTTATAGCCATTGCTTACCTCTACTGGGCCACAATACTAATCCGCAATTCTCTTGCCCCTAAAATCGGCTCCCAATTGCTCTGAATCTAACCAAAACCAGGTTAACATCATCAATCTACGCTAAAGGAACAAAACCCAATGGGAAACTATAAATTTGAGACACAATTCTCAAAATTCGGCCAAACCCGAGCACCGGGCCCATGTCTCGAAATTCGTTAATATTTACATCACTATAATACTCATCCTCCCACGATTCTATACATACCAAGAACACTAAAACCGGACCACAATTGCCCACTCAAATCATCAAAAGAAACTTCAAATTCTCTTTCACCTAATCTCCCCAAGTTTGGGTTTAAATTCAATAAATCTCCGGTTTAATTACTTAGAAAACGACATAGAAACGAGTTATGAAGTTGAAAACCTTACCTCCAAGTGATTCCCTTCGATTTCCTCTTCAAACCCTCTCAAAGAGCTCCAAACCCGTTCAATAATGGAGGGAAATTGCACTCAATTTGCAAAGATATCCTTTTAACACATTCTGCCCAGCACTAATATTTCCTTCAGTGCGATCGCGGGACCACCCAAGCGATCATGAAAAACGAACTCACTGCCTCCAAATTTTACCCATTACGATCGCACTATTGCCCATGCAACAACCTCCCCCCCCCCCCCTTTTTCTTCAACGCGATTGCACCATGAACAACGTGACCGCACTGCTCTGGCTGCCCAAACTAACCATCTTACGTGATTGCATAGAACAAATCTGCCTGCCCCAAACTTTACCCTACGTGATCGCAGTGAAGAAACCACTGATGCTAAAACACTAGAAAACCAACAATCTCGCGAAGACCAAAAGTGCTCGTTAGAGCATCTGAAACACACCGAGGCCCCCGAGACCTCAACCAATCCTACCAACACACCCCATAACATCATTCGAACTTATTTGAGCCTTCGAAACACCAAAAATAACATAAAAACACCAAAATTACATCAAATTCAAGCCTATGAACTTTGAAACTTCTAAATTTTGCCAATGATGTCGAAACCAACCAAAACACATCCGATTGACCTGAAACATTGCACACATATCCAAAATGACAATACAAACCTGCTCCAACTTCCGAAATTCCATTCCAACCCTGATAGCCTATTTTCCACTACCGACCGAAAATCGCCAAATACTAACTTTCGCCAATTCAAGCCTAATTCTACACCTGTCATCAAACCTTCATTTCGAACACACTCCTAAGTCCCAAATCAACTAACGAAGCTACCCAAGCAATAAAATATGCATTCCGAGGTTGTTTACCAATAAGTCAACTAACAATTGACTTTTTAACTATTAAGCTAATTTAAGAGACTAAGTGTCTCCGTTCTCACCACGACCACACCGAACCCAAACCAACTGACCCAACACAACATAAATAGGCTAAGAAACATATGATAAAGCATAAATGGGGGAAACGGGCCTAATCTTACAGAACGACCGGCCGGGTCGTTACAAGAATGCAGCCGATGGCTCTATCTAACACTGTGAGGTAGAGTACCAAAGGTCTGCCTGGCTATGGGGGGACCAAAACTTGTTGGTGTTGATAGGTACTCCTTGACTTGTCGAAATCCCTTTGACAATCCTCGGTCCAACTAGTTGCAGCATCTTTTTCAACATCTTGAAAATTGGCTCATATATGGCTGTGGACAAGGCTATGAACCGGCTGATGTAGTTTAGATGTCCTAGAAAACTCATTACATCTTTCTTACTCTTCGACGGTGGCAGCTCCTAGATGGCTTTGACTTTTGATGGATCCAATTCTACCCCTCGGCGACTGAAAATGAACCCAAGTAACTTTCTGGCAGGGACCCCGAATGCACACTTTGCAGGGTTTAATTTCAGGTTGTACTTCTGCAATCTGTCAAAGAACTTCCTCAAATCTGCTATATGATATATTTCTTTCTTGGATTTGATGATGACGTCTTCCACATACACCTCGATCTCCTTATGTATCATGTCATGAAAAATGGTAGTCATAGACCTCATATAGGTGGCCCCAGCATTATTTAGACCGAATGGCATCATTTTGTAACAGTACACCCCCCATGGTGTAATGAAGGTTGTTTTCTCTGCGTCTTTTTCGTCCATCCAAATCTGATGATAACCGGAGAAGCAATCTACAAAGGACTGGAGTTCATGCTTTGTGTAATTGTCGATTAGAATGTGTATGTTTGGTAGCAGGAAATCATCCTTGGGACTTGCTCTGTTTAGATCCCGATAATCAACACAGACTCTGACTTTCCCATCTTTCTTTGGAACTGGCATGATGTTGGCTAACCAAGTTGGTATTCAACCACCCTGAGGACCTTGGCCTTGATTCGCTTGGTGACCTCCTCTTTGATTTTAATACTCATATAACGCTTGAATTTCCTGAGTTTCTTCTTTACTGGTGGACAAATTGGGTTTGTGGGCAACTTGTGAGCCACAATAGATGTACTTAACCCGGTCATATCATCGTACGACCATGAAAAGATGTCCTCATACTCTTTCAGGAACTGTGTGTACTCTTCTTTTTCTGATGGTAATAAGTAAACGCTGATGCGGGTCTCCTTGATAGTTTAAGAATCGCCTAAGTTGATTATCTCAGTTTCTTCCAGGTTGGACTTGGGCTTGTTCTCAAAATCCTCTATTTTCCTGACGATTTCCTAGGGTATGACATCCTCTTCTTTTGAATCACTGTCCTTTTGTTGCGTTGCCTCATTACATGTCACAGTTGTCGGTTCATCAAGACAGGAAATACTAATGTTGTACAGATAAAGATATGAGAGAAAATGGTAATAATAAATATCGATCAGTTGAAACATAAAAGCGATTTTCAATAATTTAAACAACGTTGTTGGAACGCTTCAGGTTTTTATTTAAAATAAATGCAAAAAGGGAAATCATTTTCTTAGAAAACAACAAAATAAACATTGTTGTTCAACCTTTCTACCCTGGGACTCGTCGGGCCCTGGATGGTCTGACAGTCCAATTCTTGAGGAATGATCCTTTCTCCACAGCTCGAATGGTAGGGCCTTCCTCCTCCTCCTCCTCGACAATTACACAATAGTCCATGCCATCATCCTCTAGGAACAAGTTCTTCAAGGCGGCCAATGATTCTTCCTCCTCTGGTCCCCATATGATGTCGGTCTGCTGGAATGTCTGACTCAGGTGTGGTACAGGCTGCTCAAGTAGATAGTACAGACCACACCACGGTGATGACCAGTCATTGTATTCTTGCCAGGTGTACTGATACCCTAGCCCAAAGGTTGTACCATGTTGTTTCAACTGTATTGGCTTGGAGATACCTTGAAGGTTTTTGCCAAGACCCTTGCCAGGTTCATATTCTCTCCATGCTAGTATACTTTCTATATTGCTGCTCCACCACTTGTCTTTCTCAATTGCATTGACCCGCTCGATGTGATGATAAGTTTCTCCCCCGAGCCTTCTTCTATTATCAACCACCGTATATTCTGACGGTTGTAAATGGGGTTTCTCCCATCTCCATGGATAATCACCTCTTGATGGTTCCATTCGAACATCACTTCCTAATGAAAAGTTGATGCCACAGCCCCAGCGGTGTGTATCCACGGCCGGCCAATAGATTATAGGATACGGATATGTCCAGCACCTGAAACTCGACATCAACCCATGTAGGCCCCATTTGTAAACAGAGATTGATTTCCCCAATGGTAGCCCCCTAAGACCTCTCAAATGCCTTCACGTTCATGGTCCCTTCTCATATTTCATACAGGCCTTTGCCCAGCCTCTTCAGTGTTGTCAATGGGAAAATATTGAGACTGGATCACCCATCTATCAGAACTCTGGAAATGAAATTGTCCTCATATTGCACGGTAATATATAGTGCCCTGTTATGAGTCAAACCCTCGGGTGGCAGCTTGTCCTCGTGGAAGGTGATTTTGTGACTTTCCAGCACCTGTCCCACCATATTAGCCATTTCTCCGCCAGTGATGTTAGGTACATGTGCCTCGCTTAACACCTTTAAGAGGGCATTCATGTGCACTTCTAAATTCTGTAGCAGTGACAAGATAGATATATGAGCAGGAGTCTTGTTCAAATGATCTGTGACTGAATACTTTTTTGCTTGCACTTTCCTCCAAAGGTCGTCCGGGCTTGTTTCAATAACTGGCGGTCTGTTAGAAGCCTGCTTACTGGATTCTCCCAAATGCTCTGGTGTACAGACTCTTCCCGTTCTGGTCATCCCTTGCGCAGCGCCGTATTCTTCTATTTTATTCTTCCCTCTTCTTCTAGTTTCGGCCAAATAATCCCAAGGTGTAGCCTTAGTGTTGAAAGGCGGCATGGTTGACATTGTCACTGTGAAAGGCGTGGTTACCTCGGTGGAACATGAGCAGCTGTGGGGGGTACTATCTCAACTTCAAATGGAACTGATGCATCTATCTCAACCTCCACTGGCGGCTGTATTTTTATTATAATAGGATTGAGCGTGACTGCGGGTTTCTTAGGATTATCACCCTCTTTGATAAGCCCAATTGATCCCTCGGGATCCCATCCCTCATCGGTCTCTATTACATTGACACCTTCACCCCTATGATCTGGGAGGGGTTGTTGCGGACGTTGGGTGTAGCTTCTTTGGCCTGAATGACCTTATTATCAATCAAGGTCTGGATATTATCCTTTAATGTTCGACACTCGTCAATGGTGTGCCCTTTCATGCCAGAATGATATGCACAGTTCTTGTTTAGGTTGACCCATTGGGATGGATTCTCCACGGTCGTAGCAGGGATAGGAGTGACATAACCAGCAACCTTCATCCTTTCATACAGTTGGTCAATGGGTTCGTCAATGGCAGTGTATTATCTAGGTGGTCTGCGGTCAAAGTTAGGCTGAGGTTTTGGGTAGTTTGTGCGGGTTGGAGGTGACTGAAAGTGAGAGGGTTGGGAGTTATATGTGTGATAAGCAGTGGATGGTTGGGAATATCTGGGAATTGATGGTTGATATGCGTGTGGAGGTGCTTGATATGTAAGTGGGGAGGTTCGATATACAAGTGGAGTTTTCGGTCCTTGGGCGACCATTACTGTTCCTGCATCTTTCTTCTTCGATATACCCCCTGACTGCAATGCTTTGTTTGTGGCCTGCAATGCTTCAAATTTTGTCACTATACTGCTTTTGATGCCCTCTTCAATCCTTTTCTCTGAGTTTGATGATATCGGAGAACTTGTTGTTTTCGATAACCATCAATCCTTCATAGTACTGCAGATACTGTGCTCTGATGATTTGTTCATATGTTCTTCGTCCAATGTTGGCCTGACTTGGCTGCTTCTAACCTCCAACGAGTGGAATACTCACGGAAGGCCTCAGTGGGCTTCTTCTTTAAGTTCTGAATATAGTAGACACCCAGATCATTCTCTGTGTTAAACCTGAATCTGTCCATGAAGTTAGACGCCATACTCACCCTGTTGGCCCACTTTTTGGGATCCTGACTGATGTACCAGGATAAAGCATCTCATGTAAGACTCCTCATGAAAAGCTTCATTCGGATCCTTTCATCCTTTCTGACCCCTACAAACTTGTCGCAATAAGTCCTCAGGTGAACCCTGGGATCACCTGTTCCGTCGAACATTTCGAACTTGGGAGGTTTGTAATTCTCCATAAGTTCTACATTGGGCTGTATGCATAGGTCTTCATAGTTCAGACCTTCTATCCCCTTGTTTCCTTCGATTCCTTGAACCCGACTTGTCAACTTCTTGAGCACATCAGCCAGGTTCTTAATGAGTAGGTCCTTCTCAGAGGATTCTGGTGTATAGGATACGGGCTGATTTGAGTGAGGTAGGGTTTCTACGTATATAGGGTTGTTTTGGTGGCCGGGAGTTTGGGTATAATGGTGATCATTGGTGGAATTTTGGGGTTCAGGAATGACTGGCGGGGTGTATTATAGAGTGTGGAAGGTGTTTTGTTGGTACTGTGGTGGGATAGTTTGATTTTGTGGTGGGGTTGTATAATGGTGAGGTGCATGAGGATTCTTTGGGCGTTTGTTGGGTGTGTTTTGCGGTGGTGCGGGGTTCTGAGTGTTTGAATGGTTGACATCTGGGATATTGAGTGTGAGGGATAGATTTGCTAAGCTCCGGACCTGCTCGAGCTCACCCTGGAGTTCTAGTATTTTCTGCTCAAGTCATGATACCACATCATTTGGGGCATGAGTACCTCGACCATCAGAAGCTTCTGCATGTTCAACATGTATGTTGTTGTCTTTTTTGGTGCCGTTCAAATCATCCATCTTTGCTTTCCCTTTGCCTTTTGGTTGACTAGGAGGAGGAGGAGGAGGAGAAGGTGGAGGGCCCCTGGATCTAGTATGATAAGTTGATGATGCTAGTATGCAAGAACCGGCCTTAGGGGAATGGGATTAATCAAAAGAAAGAAAGAAAAACAAAAGGTAGCCAAGTCAGTAAAAGTTCTAAAAAGAATATTTGCGGTATTTAAACACATATTGCGGAATGTAAATTCGCGTCTTATTTTGGGAGCCTCATTGTGCCTGAGGTAGGCCTAGCGACAAATATCTCGGAGAGTTTAGATGCCAATAATTGACTCATTTCATTAATATAAAAATAGATGAATCCAACACGACACTAAAATAATAAAAGATAGGTCACTACTGGCATTTGGCCTTATTACATTTAGGAAAGACAGGTAAATCTAATCTACTTGGTCCCAGAAGGACCTTCCCCCGGATTGATCTTTCTGGCTCCATCAATCAGGTCCTCTAGCTCGCGCATGCCCAACAACAGGTATACTCTTGCCATATGTCCTCCCTCGCCTCCTTCAGCATTCTGGCAGTCGGTGATTCTTTTTCTTGTTTTTTCTTCTAGCTCCATCAAACCCTATTCCAGATATTCTACCCTTTCCTTGGAGGTGATAGCCATTTCCCTCCATTCCCTGATTAATGTCTTGTCTGTCTCATGTATCTCATGATGTTCGGCCTTGTAGTCATGAATCCTCTTACGCAACTTGTTGTACTTTACTTGGGTTTTTGCATCTTCGTCTATGACCCTGTTTCCCCGACCGATTTCTGGCCCAACTTTCCTAGCTAAGTTATCCTCCAACCATGCTGGGTAAAAGAGTGCATGTCCCGCATGATACCTGTCTGTCTCGATGGTGTCTTTTTCCACAATACTATTTGAGTGCCACATATGCTGAGCTTGACACTTGTAAGCGATGTCGTCATCTTGAAAATCTGCCCTGAAATGACTTATCTTTGTGACCCGTGGTATGATCTTCTTCCTACCTGCCTGCCTCATAACCCTTATGGGAACATAAGGGTATATTCCCCTTAACCCGATCAACACCAAGTGAGGAGCGTCCCTTGACCTGATAATGAATTCGTTAGTAGGGAACCATTCAAACATCCACTAAACCTGATCCTCAGTATATTTGTCGAAGAACTCCACCCATTCCTTAGCACTCTCTGGTTGAGAAAACCTATCCAGAATATAAGTCATCCAGTTAGGGTGATAGAAAGAAATATGGTCATTCCACGCCCTTCGTTGAAACTCCTGGTGATATTGACCCTTTTGGAGATGCTCCATTAACCACAACTGCACCAGCAAATTGCAACCCTCGAAATGTTTGGACCCTTTCTGGCAGTGGTCCAAGGCCCAGTAGATATCAGCTATAATCATAGGGACTATGGTGTATGTCTGTCCCTCGATTCCTTCCATTAGAGTCTTGGTTACCATAGCTAATCTAGTGTAAATTCTTTCCCTTTTTGTTGGGAACACTATCATACTCAAGAGGCAAACAATGAACATGAAAACTCTGCGATGAATATGTCCCAAGGAAATGATGGAAAAATCATCATGAAAAATACGGTAGGACTTGCTATGACAGTATCTCTCATAAAAGTAGTCAAATGGTATATAAGATTTCATTAAGCACTCCAAATCGGTGTTCTTTTTCAGACCCATCCTTTTTAGAAATCCCCTACCAGTGCAATTTTCTGGTACCAATAACCCAGGGTTGTCCCAAGGTAGCCCAACAAATCCCCCGATTTCTTCTAGGAGTGGGGTCATTTCTATATCCCCGAAGCAAAACACTAATTTTTCACGATCCCAAAACATGATTGCATCTTCTATCAACATGTTATTTGGTTGGATGTCTAACAGAGACGGAAAATTTCCCAGGACATTTTTCACATGTTTTTTGTCACTTGAGGAAATATCTTCCCACCAGTCTAGTAGCAGTGGTGGTATATTTTGGACCATGCCGAACCTGGGGACCTCGTGCCTTATTTTCTATAAAACAAATAAAGTTAGGCCCTTTCCCCTTCCAGATTCGACTATTTATATATCGATGATTAGCATATTGGCATTTAGTTCTCCAAAATTAATTCACAAAGCGTGGTTGCGTCCGTTGGGATTATGGAAACCCTGGTAGACTTTTGGATAAGGCTTATCTTAATGGGTTATTACGTGGAAAACATACTAACTCGGCTTTGTTTGACCATGATGCATGTACAGTTATAATCAGAGTAAGGTTGTTATGGGGGTCTATACTGGTACCCTCAAGCGGAAAACTTGAGGGGGAAAGGCACGACACCGTCGATTGCATCACTGATCGACTAGTTTTACCACAAATAAGCCTTTCTGAATTTAAATGGTGATATATAGGAAGAGTGCAACCACTCATCAAGCGTTGCTAAATGATTGATTACGCATGAGTGGAATATGATGTTGAGCATGATTTATGCAGCAGTAAATAACATGTTGTCACGTATTTGCACGTTAGGAAAATAATAAAAGCGGTATTTAATAATTGAAAAACGTTTAAGAAAGAAAAACAAAGAAATAAGTCAGTTTCTGCAGTAAAGGAAATCATAAATGCTCAAAAGGGGAAATTAAATTCATATAAGGGGAAAGGGAAAGGGTGCACATATTAGCAAAAAGAAGCATCCTTGAGACTAATTTACAAAAAGTAAGTTTGTTATGATAAAAGCCTAAAATCCCCAACAGAGTCGCCATGCTGTTGCGCCGCCTTTTTTTCCTCGCGGAATCGGGTTTCAACACTCATTTGGGACAACTCCCTTCCTTTTGGGAGATGGGTATGGAAAGTGGAGAGTCGTCACCTAACGGATTTATGGTGCGTTAGGGAACCTAATGCAAGTAACTCATGAAATCAGTCTACGTTACCAGAGATTGGGTAAAGGCTTGAAATTACCTTAAAGGGAGAGTGTTAGGCACCCCTCGAGGTCCACAATGGTTGGTCCCGACCAAACATACTTAGTAAATTCGTCATTAAATAGATAAGCAGTCTAAGCACACATATGTAAGTAAGATGAAAGGAGTTTAAAAGGTAAGCAGTCTAAGCACACATATGTAAGTAAGAAGAAAGAAGTTTAAAAGGTAAGCAGTCTGAGCACACATATGTAAATAAGATGGGGGAGTCCTAAGTTATTAGCCTATAGGATCACATTTGTACAATGCCCGGTAATCCTTCCTCAACTAGAGGGGTTACACAGTGACATTAGCGCACAGGCCATCATATCCTTTTACTACTCAATTACCCTCCCCTTAGCGGTTATATAAGCGATTTTAAAAAACAGTGTAGAGGTAAAATCTTTATGAATGGAATCAGTTTTAGGAAAAATGTTAAGAGTGAAAACAGTTTTGGAAGCAATTCTGAGAAGGCCAAAGATTCAACAAACAACCACACAATCACAAAACTTAGAGTGCCCAGATTCAAGGCTATTTATTACTTAACTCTAAGTGAAGCCAAACAAGTTCACAAACAGGGATCAGGGGGGTTGGGGACATAGGGAGCTTAATCAGAAACACATGAACATGGATAAGAGTGGAAGCATATTGATCAACAAGTACACAGCACAAGCAAGGATTGATTGACAACCAGTGGCCAAACTCATAGCGTTAGAATACAAACCATTGACTCAGAGTATTGTCAAGGAAATTATACTTAAAGCTAAAGTGATAGTAGACATTAGAGCATAGAGGCAGAATACAGGAACATCCATATTGAGGACAAGATTCTACCCTACAGGATTAGTCATACCAATTGTGATTAATCAGATAAATGAGGAGCCTGAGCTATTTAAAATGAGCATGCATGTTGAAGGAAATAGACAAGAGCTCAAGTAAACATGCTGGCTAAAATAGAAAACAAGAAGATTGAAACCTAGACATGCTGATTAAAACACTGAACAAGAGAGGGTAAAATCTTAAGCATACTGATCAAAGCATTAAACAAGAAGAAAACTAAGTACATAATCAGTTAAACTAGTGCGGAACTATGCATGGATTTAACAACTATGGATCACATAGATTTGAATTTTAGAGATATTGAAATAAGAACATACCAGTGAAGGAAGCAAAGTGCAGAAATCAAAGCAAGTAGAGTTCCACAGTCTAGCCTTGGCTTTCAGCCGGCTAGACAAGCAATTAGCACAAACAACATAAACAGGAGAGAAAGTTTGTTTTTGTGTGTTTGTATTTTTTGATATATTGTTCGTGTTTGAGAGGTAAAACAAGAGTGTATGTATAGCACTTTAGGAGTATGAAAAATAAGGTAAAAGAATCAGAAATCAGTCAATTAAGGAAATCACAGGTTCACATAATCAATTAACATAAGTTAGTCCGGAATAGACCCCTTAATTAGGGGTAATTGATCAACGGTAACAACAAGAGAGTTTAATCAAGTCAAGAATCCAAATCAGACCAAATAAAGTATTAGTACAAATCACAAAATCATGCGGACGAGTAATTAAGGCAAGTGTGACCAATTAAAATTATAAATAAGGAAACCAACAGAATCTGTGCACACAAACTTAACAGGGCAAAATAATATGGAATAATCAGTAAGGATCTTCAAAGAATACTGGTTTTACCAAAAGAATTACCCAAATTTCATAAATAGAAATTAAACTAAGACAGACCTCAAAAAATATAAAACTTAGCCGGAAAGCAGGTTTGAACCCTAACAGAGATTAATTAGGGAAAAACCACAAAAATACTGGATTTAACAAGGAAAAATATTTTAGTGCAAAAGATAGAGTAAAGTAATACAACTGGTATAAAAAATATCGAAACAAAAGTTGAAGAAAAACCAGTACATCACATAATCGATTAGGATTTGAACACCCGTATGAAATTCAGCCAAAACGATGAAGAAACAAATACCTCAACATTATGAATTCAGAAAAATCTTTAAAAATAGTTTGGGATAAACCCTAGCTTAGGTACAGTGATAAAAAGTAGGAATAGTTAATTAAACTGGAGATTTTTAAAGGAAAACACGTAAAAGTGCTCGAATCACCCCAGATCAATACAGATCTAAGATGGATCAACAATAATGGACTACGGTTTTCAGAAAAGTAATAGAGATGAGAGAATAGGTCAAGAACCCATAAATCTGCAATAAACAAGAAGAAGTTTTTACTCACAAACGGAAAAATGCCCTGAGACAGGCTGATAAACAAAGTTTCAAACCAGAACCAGTTGGGGTTCCTCGAGATCTTATCAAGGATCCAAGAAATCGAATAGCCATGGCGTGTAGAAGACCAGATCTGGTCGGAGAAGGCATTGAAACGTCATAAGTGGGAGATTTTTGGCGGTGACGGCGTTTAGAACTAGGGTTAGGTCGAGAAAGAGTTGAGAGAAGAGGGAGATGATGACAACGGGTGAGGAAAAGAAATGAGAAGGGTTAGAGGGCTATGTTAGGATTAATTATGGTAAGGATAGATATGGACCGTTGATATGAATGATCAACGGCCACGATTGAATGAGTATTGGGTCGGGCAGGTGTATATTTGGGCCTAAGGGGTTTCGGCCAACATTAGGGTTGAATATTAGAGGGGTTTTGGGCTGGTTTGAGGGGTTAGGTCCGAAAATTGAAGAAATTAAATAGGGCTATTTGTTAAATACCCACTTAATTGATAAAATAATTTGTAAAAATAGTTAATAAATGATAAAAAAAGATTTTTTTTTGCATAAAATTGATTTAAAATAATTATAAAAATACAAAAGGTCATTTTCTTGTGAAATAAGGTAGTTATGCACTCGTGGTCTATTACTGCAAAGTTATTGCAATTATAATCCTAAAATATAAGTACGACTATTTGTAAAATAATTAAAATCTTAGTGTAAATATAAATGATAAAATTTAGCAATAAAATTGTCATAAAACCAATGGTGATGCAATTGGTAATTGTCTATATAATAAAAATACTAGGACAAATTAATTAAAAAATCTTTAAGAAATGTAAAAATTATGGAAAAAAAATTAATTGATACTCATGCATTGTTTTGAAGATATATATGTATTTTGGAAATAATATAGGAAAAATATGGGTATCAACGGTCATTTTGGATCCAAAACTCCTCCTCCTATACTCTCTGTTTGCCTATCTCACTTAAGAGTTTAGCTCTCAATCCAAAGATTTACGAAAGGTTCGCTCATTTCTCTCAAAAGAATGTCGCAAGTACGGCTTTAAGTACCATAGGCTTGCCCCTCATGTAAAACACCACTAATGTAAGCTCACTTGGCTTGAAATCACGTAGGGCTTTTGTGGAATACAATGAAGGCTTTTGGACTAAGTGTATACGGTTAAAAGAAGAGATCCTGATTTTATGATCATTACGGCACTCAGAAGGCTCGATGAAGTTCGAGTTTTGGCATCGAGGCGGCATGTCGAGGATTCTCGACCTCGAGGCGGTGTAAATCGAAGACCATCATGAAAAAGCGGGAAACTCCCAAAATGCACGTTGTTAAAACTGACCAAGTACGCAAAATAGTGCAAGCCAGTATCGTGGCATTAAATGGTTGTACCAGCCTTCTATCTTTGTAATAATTACACATGTACTACGTTTGGATTCCCCTCCCCCATATAAAGAGACCCTTGTCATTTTGTAACACACATGATATCCAATACAAGAACAAGAACATTCCCTAATCTCTAATTCAAACATTCTCTACAATTGTTCCATTGATTTATTTATTGCCTTTCATTTATTGTATTCATTAATTGTTCTTCATTTATTGATCCTTATTGATCATAAAGAGGTCATTCTCGAGGCCCTTCAATACTGTTGTATCCTCTCTGACCGCCCTCTGTCAAGTTTTCAAGCTCAACCCCGAGACCTATTTCGACCAAGCTCGAGACCCGTCTCTTAACTGCTCGGTTTGTACAATTCCATTATCCTTTGCTCTTGTCTCATTTTTCTTAACTCTCACTTACCATCTATTTCCTAAACAACTAGTATTAACATAGATCACATTTTTTAGAACCACAAAATCCAATATAATTGTAATAACCATTTTCAAGGTAAATAGGTTGGCGCCCACCGTAGGGCTAAAAATAATAGTGATTGTTTAAGTGCTGGTTTTCTAAAAAACACAAGTTATTCTTTAAACTTTCTCTTGTCCAAGAATCTTCAATTTCAAGTCAGAAAATGTCTACCTCAGTGAACGCACATGAAAAAAATGGTCATGAGGATCATGGAGAGAATGGCGCAGCTACTTCAGGTGTCGGTGTACCACCGCAAAACCTTGAAGGGGCACCAGTGCAATCCTCGTCGATGAAGGCTCACGCAACACTCAACATGTCGATGTAAGCTCTCATACAGACGGAAGTGTGCGTGAAGGAGACCAGCGTGAAGCACAGGGAGCCCCTGCTCAAAAGGAAAGGGAAGCTATCCTTCATGTCATTTCTGAGATGTTGCAGGCACGACAGATGGCTATTGCTCAGCTTCAAAGCCATCAGAGAACTCCAAGCACAGCGCCACCAGAAACGGCTCCCGAGTCGAATAGGCTCCAGAAAGATCGAGCAATAATGGGTCAGCAGCCGACCCCACTATTATGAAGAAGCTCGGGGACCTCACCAAGAGGATTGAATCAGGTGAAAAGAAGATAGAAGCTAATGACAAAAAAGTGGAGACCTATAACTCGCCGGTGGATCAGATCCCGGGCGCACCCCCGATTCTGAAGGGTGTAGATTCAAAAAAGTTCGTACAAAATCCATTCCCATCAAGTGCGGCTCCGAAGCCTATCCCGAAGAAATTTAGAATGCTCGATCTCGCGAAGTACAACGGGACCTCGTACAATGAGCACATTACTGCTTACACTTGTGTTGTGAAAGGGAACGACCTAAAAGATGACGAGATTGAATCTGTTTTATTGAAAAAAATTGGAGAAACACTATCCGAAGGGGCTATGATGTGGTATCATAACCTTCCCCCGAACTCGATAGATTCGCTTGCCATGATGGCAGACTCTTTTGTGAAGGCACATGCTGGTGCCATCAAGGTCGCTACAAGGAAGTTTGATGTCTTCAAAATCAAACAAAGAGAGAATGAGATGTTAAGGGAGTTAGTATCCTACTTCCAACTGGAACGGATGGAATTACCACCACTCTCTGATGATTGGGAAGTACAAGCCTTCGGTCAAGGCTTGAACGAATGAAGCTCGATAGATTCAAAGCAGTTGAAGCAAAATTAATCGAGTATCCCGCCGTAGTTTGGGTGGATGTACACAACAGGTATCAGTCAAAGATCAGAGTCGAGGATGACTAATTGGAAGCCCCCTCGAGCTCGGTGTATCCCAGCAGGCTCTTAGCAAAGGAATTGAGGCTTCTAGAAAGAGAGTCGAGGCCAAGCAAAGAAAAGTATTGACTGTATATAGAAAATAGGAGAAATATCCAGAGGTGTAACATACCTCGAAGTGACCAACGGATGGATCGAGGACAGAATCCTCGGGGACTCATGCACAAAGCAGGGTTTAATAGGCACACAGGGCCGGTAGAGGCACCCCGGCTATCTGAGTACAACTTCAACATTGATGTTTCAGACATCATATCGGTCATAGGTAAAATAAAGGACACCAGGTGGCCAAGACCCGTACTATCATATCCTTCGCAAAGGAACCCTAACTTAATATGTGAATATCACGGTACCCATGGACATAGGACCGAGGATTGCCGACAACTTTGAGAAGAGGTAGCCCGACTAATTAGCAAAGGGCACCTTCAAAAGTTCCTCAGTGACCGAGCTAAAAACCAATTTCGAGAAAGAGAGGAAAAGAGGAAGAATGAAACAGAAGAACCACGGCACGTCATCCACATGATTATTGGAGGAGTCGACGTCCCTCAGAGACCTGTTTTCAAGCAAAAAAAGTATCCATCACCAGGGAAAAGTGAACTCGGAGCTACATACCTGAAGATGCTCTTTCATTCAGCAAAGAGGACATCGAGACCTTGTCTAAACCCCATAATGACGCACTGGTAATTTCTTTTCTTTTAAATAAATTTCAAGTTAAACTTGTGCTCTTGGATCCAGGTAGCTCGGCCAATATAATTAGGTCGAGGGTGGTAGAACAACTCGGATTGCTCGTCTAGATCGTGCCCGCCTCTCGTATCCTCAACGGATTCAACATGGCGAGCGAAACAACGAAAGGGGAAATCATCCTCCCAGTCAGCGTGGCCGGTACAATTCAAAATACCAAGTTTCATGTCATCGAAGGTGACATGAGATACAATGCATTGCTTGGACGGCCACGGATTCACAGTATGAGGGTGGTGCCGTCAACCCTTCATCAATTGATGATGTTTCCTACAAAGGATGGAGTAAACACAGTGTACAGAGAATAGCACGCAGCAAAAGAAATGTTTGTAGTACACGATGTGGCACCGGCACCAACACCTTCTACATTGAGGAGCCAAAGAACAAGCAAACAACCGAGTAGCAACCACAAACCACATCCTTAGATGAACGAATAAAGGACCATGCCGCATCCTCGGAACGAGTAACTGAAGAACATCGAGGCTCTAACGCCACCACAGTTAAGGTACAACATTCTCCCTCTTTCCTTAACATTTTACACCAACCTATGTGCAGGTGTTCGATTGAAAGGAATCGAAGCACCCTCTAGCTCGAATTCTTTAGGTTTTAAAGCATATGTTGTGCTCTTTTTCCCTCATGTCGGATTTTATCCCAAATGGGTTTTTCCGACGAGGTTTTAACGAGGCAACATCCATATGCTACCTCAAGAGAACTCATCAAGTATTCAAGGCTTCTCTTCGATCAACCTCAAATACTAAGGGGAATCCCCCCTGGAGATCACCTCCTCGAAGAAACTGAAATGCGCCAAATAGGGTCTCGACGGGAGAACAATGTATAGGACCAAACGGTCGAATGAACCGTGTCCATATAGAATAATCGAACCCTCGATGCTGAAAAAAATGTATACTTGTACCAAGTAATTGGAGCAGAATCTTTTATCATCAAAACACTTCGCGCGTCAAAGAAGTTTGTTACTTTCACAAGAAACGGACCCAGGGCCAGAAATTTCCCAAACACTCGGGGACTGACACCAAAAACTCGAGGCCGTAAGACCTCAGGGCCGCCAACTTCGAGTTCATAAGCCCTCCATGAGGCACCAATGTAAGCCCTCCACTAGGCAACATCAAAACTGTACTGTCCTCGACAGTCGGCTCATCGAGCTATCTAACTTGAAACCATAAGACCTCAATCTGGCAAATTCAAGTTCATAAGCCCTACATGAGGCACCAATGTAAGACCTCCATGAAGCAACATCAACAACATAAGCCCTCCATGAGGCAATATCAATAGTATAAGCCCTCCATGAGGCAATATCAACAATCTATGACCTCAACAAGGCATGCTCAAACTTGTAAGCCCTCAATGAGGCAACGTCAAATTTGTAAGACCTTAAAAATAGCATAACCCCGACACGGATACTATCCTCGACAGTCACCTCATCGAGTCATCAATAACTCGAAGCCATAAGACCTCAGAGCCAGAAATATCGAGCTCATAAGCCCTCCATGAGGCACCAATGTAAGCCCTCCACGAGACAACATCAAAACTGTAAGACCTCAAGCAAGGCATGTACAAATTTGTAAGATCTTAAAAAGGCATAGTACCAATATCAAAGTCACGGCTATATATTCGAACTTGTAAGACCCCTAAAAAGGCATACCCTCGATATAGACGCCGAGGCTATCTCACTCGAGGACTAAAAAGACGGCCAAATACAATGACAATTGTCATAAGGCTCCAGCCAAACTAACGCGACTTGGAGACGTTTGATTGTTGCCATAAAATCACAGGCCTCCAATTACGTTGAAAAAACTTTGAAAAGAACCGCTTAAAGGTCGAACCGACCCAATGCGTAAGAGCCCAAGTCGCCAGCCACATTAAAGGTCGTACCAACCTAATGCGTAAGAGCCCAAGTCGCCAGCCACATTAAAGGTCGTAACGACCAAATACGTAAGAGCCTAAGCGCTAGCCTAAAGAGCCTCAAGGACAATTTAAAAAACCTAAGGGTTGATGAGCTCGAGTCGAAACCCGACAAAAAGACTGAGCCCAAAACGGTTAACCAAAGCGCCTAAGGGTCAAATGTGTAAGAGACCAAGCGCCAGCTATATTAAAGGGCGTACCGACCCAATGCGTAAGAGCCCACGGGCCAGCCTAAAAAGCCTCAGGTCCAATTTATAACACCAAGGGTTTCATTTCGAAGTCCAATTCATCGGGGTAATTATCGACAAGAAAATCAGAAATACCAAAGAATTTTTTATATATATGTGTGTGTATTACAAATATACGTTTACTACACTCCCATAGGAGTTTTTACGAAGGAAAAGAAAGAAAAAACCTAGTCTACTCTAGGGACCAGCTCCCCCGGCGGCCTTCAAATATCAGCATCGGCACCAAAATAAAGGAAAAACTCGGTGTCGATCTCATCCGCCTTGGCCTGCTTTATCTCTTTCGAGAGATCAAAGCCCCTAGCATGAACCTCTTCGAGGGTTTCCCTCCGAGACCTGCATCGGGCATACTCATTGCCCCTCATCTCTCTGTCAAAGGCTCCCCTCAGCTCAGCCCGAGCATCCCATCAGCATCATCTTTCAAAATAAACGGCCACTTTCTTATCGGTCGTTGCTCGAACTTCTTCAGCTTCAGCCTGGGGGTCCACGGCCTCGACCTTCATATTCAAAAGATCAGTCTCGATCTTGGCAATCCTGCTCGTCTGAATCGAGCTACTTTCTCGAGCATTGTGAAGTTGTACCTCGAGGGCAGAAGCCTTGGCCAAAGCATTCCTTTGGGCCGCAGCATGAACACCTATTTGCGCCTTTAGAGCATTTCATTCAGAATTGACCTATCCGACTTCGCCCCAAAAGCGTTCCAACACTTCCGTCTTTCTTTGCAACTGAAATATCAAGCATTAGCTCTCGAATATCGAGAAAGGAAGCATGTACTCCCTCAAGATAAGGATTACCTGTTGCTCGAGATTGCCTTCATAGTTTCGACTTTGATGCATCTCTGATTGAAGATATATCAACTCTTTTTTTTCTTATTGCAAAGAAGCCTGAGAGATTTTTCCTTGCCCAAAGCTTCCCGCAACTTGGTCTCACAACGAAGCAGCTCGACCTTGAGCTTGTCAAAGGCCTATGAAAAAGAAGTTTTAGTTCAAGGGATGAAAATACATAGCTGAAAAGCCAACAAAGTCAAACAAAAATCACCACGGAGCAGAGCCGCTGAGCCTCCTCAAAAGTTGAGTGTGCGTCTACTGGCCTGGTCCCATCGACCCCAGTTGAACCGCTGTCGATGGGGATATGACCGCTCGAGAACCCACTTGATTTAGGTGGCCTCTATCCCCGAGCGTCCCTTGAAATGCCTTTGAAGGGGGGAGCAGACGGTGGTGAAAGACTCTTGCTCCTTCCCTCTTGTGGAACCTCTCCCTCGAGATTAGAGGTCTCAGGCCTAGCAAGATCCGCAACCTCAGGAGGGCCCCTGGTTCTAGCCATAGATGAAGAACCATCCTCCCGAGAAGAGTTGATGTCCACAGAATAACCAACGTATATAAAGTCCTCTTCAGCAATGGTGTATCCTTTATGTCTCCGACGGGCCCGCCTTATTGAGAATTTCCTCATCCATCAAGGACCTTTTCCACTTATTATCCTCCCTCGGCTCCGAAGTCGACGGCCCTTCCCTCTCCTCCAAGGGGCACGATCTCACCTCGGAGAATCCACCAACGCCTGCGGCGACGAAGTTAATACACATAAAGAAAAGCATTTCTCAAAAGGCAATCACGTGGTACATATTGTGGTGCTTTGCTTCCCATCTACCCTTCGACAGATCCTGCCACTTGCACTCGTCATAGGACGAAGAAGCTGCCAGCCTCCGAGTCAAGTCCGCAAGATCGGGGATCTCTTTCGGAATCCATGGGACTGCTGGGGAAGAGAAAAAGAAACACCCTTATAAATCATCGAGAGCAAAAGGTACTAAAGTGTAGCATAGTACTTATATTTGAAGATCCATTTTTCGGGGAACGTCAGGAACTCTACAGGAATGATATCTACGGTCCTCATTCGGACAAACTGACTCATCCATCCTCGAATCTAGTCCTCATCATCACTAGAAATAAAAGGCTTGGTGGATCAGCGTCATAATGCAATCAGGCCTCGACAATGCTGAGGTCGATATAATCGGATAAGGTGGCTAAGGGTAAACTCGAGCTCAGCCTCTTCAGTAAAGTACCTCATCATCAACACTATCTTCCAGAAGGATGGATGAATTTGAGCTAGAGTGAATCGATACCTTTTGCAGAATTCGAGCACAAGGCGGTCGAGGGGGCTCAGTGTAAATGGGTACGTATACATGTTCAGGAATCCCTCCACGTAGGCCATAATATTCTCTTCTCAGGAAGGTATCTGCAGCATCACATTTTCTCCTCATCCGCAATCTCTCCTCAAGGCCTCGAGGTATTTTTCATCTATCGATCGAATAAACCTCGAAGCATGCTCTCGATGGCCCAGAGCATCAAAGGGTTTCTCTACTGCAAAGTTTTTCTTCAAAGCAAAACAGCTCGAGGTAAACTCGCCATATGCCGCGGTATACCACCGGCCGGGCAAGAAGCAAAGGTAAGGTTTCCCTCTTCTTGGTGAACGGAATCGGGCACGGCAACCATAACTATTTAAATAAAGATAAATAGGAAGAAACCTCAAGCAGTTTTGCAATCTGAGAAAAGGGAGAGAACATTAAAGATAAAACTAGTTTTCCAAAGATGCAAGACCAAAAAAACTGAAGGAGAAGCGAGTGTATATATATAGAACAAGCAACGACTATTCATCTACTCTGAAGACTAATTAATTCTAACAAAGTTATTATAACTTTTGGGGAAGTGTACCGGAGGGTCCACCTCGGTCACTTCACGATCATGTCAAATGAATGACACTGTCACACAGCATTCGGGGATCAAAACCCCCATGCCGACCTAGCCTCGAGAAGGTGTCCGATCTCGAGGGTCTCTTTTTCTACAAGTACGGGTTCCAAAGAGCTAAATTCAAAGCTTGAAAGTCGACTTTTGCATAAGCATTGCAGAGCATAGTTTGGAAGATATGAAACGAAGAGATCTTTTTATTCCAAAAAAATGTATTTACAAGGGTATTTTTACAAAAAACTCCCCCCAAGGGTCCCATGTACAAAAAAGGAAAAAGAAAAATAGTAGGTGAATCTACTTTTCGCCTTCACTGTTGCTCGAGCCACGTTCAGACCCCGCATCCGGCGTAGTTGAAATTGCGGATTCTTCCTCCAACACCCTGGCTTATTCAATCTCGGTAGAGATATCGGCACCTTTAGCGCTCGGTTCCTTGAAGGCTTTCCTCATGTCTTGCAAGCGAGCATGAGAAACTGCCCGAGCCAATTTTAGCTCGGCCTTCTCGGATATCTCCCTAGCCCGATCATTCGTGGCAGCAGCATCCCTTTTGTATGAAGAGACAAACTCATCGGCCTCAGACTTGGCCACAGATAATGCAGCAGCCTCCTTCTGAGCACCTCGAAGAAGGTCTTGAATCCAGGATAGCTTACCCGAAATGCGTCCCTCTCCGAAGCCACGGCATCATTCAGTCGCGCCAGCTCAAGGATTTCGGCGTCCTTGGCCACAACATCCTCTAGGAGCTTCCCCACTAGGGCATCCTTCTGCCTAATCTGAAAGACGCAGAAGACAAGCTAATTAGCACCAAGTATGGCAATGAAAGATAAAAGTATGGGTACCCGAGTACCTGCTCGATGATGTCGGCCCTCTCTTGGAGCGCTCTCTCCGAGCCTGGCCGGAAGTTGATAAACTCCTCCTCTTTTCGGGCACATAAAGCCTCCAACTCAATCGACTCTGATATAAGCTTCTCAAACTCCTCTCCACGATGAGTCAACTCATCTTGCATATTGTAGAAGGCTTGGTCATACTGCTTCTTGACCTACATCACAAAGGAAGAAAGTTAGAAAGCAAGAGCAGAATTTCAAAACATAGCATATTATATCAAGAAGGTGACCTACTTTTGAATCCTCTCGGCCTCCTCGAGGGCAACGGGGGCATCGATATTGGTTTCCTCCTCAACACCTTCAAAATAATCTATGAATGCATCATCCTCTCCATGAGAGGTCCCCAAAATGGGGGCATTCCTGTCTTGGGCATCTCGTATCCCCCCTGGAGAAAACGACGAGCCCCATTTGAATCCACCGGCGACGTCAACCTCCATCGAGGCTTCCGCTCGCCCCAAAAAATTTCCGAAATAGACCCCTCAAACTCGCCAACACGGACTGTGCCATGTCCGACGAGCAGCTTGGGGACAACACCCGAACCCTCCTCGAGGCTCTCCTCAGCACAAGGCGGGTCTGCATCAGCCTCCTCCAACTCAGCAGATGTCCGCCCAGCAATTCTTGAAGCATCAACGCTTCGTTTTTCCCTTTATACCAAAGGGCAGGTATCATCACTTTCTTCCTCGGCTCGCAGGCTCTCAGCAGCCATCGAGGATAGAACCGTAGCATTGGTCTTAGGCTTCCGAGCCTTTGCTTTTTTGGATTTTGGAGACTCCGTTTGTGCCTCCTTCTTCCTTTTCTTGTCCTTAGCAGCTTTCGGAGCCTCTTCCACACCAGGAGAGGGTGGTCTCATCAACACGTCTTCCCTGAGGCCTACACAAGCGTGATGTATAAAACACACCACCATGGAGAATACTCACAAAGAATGAGGGAACAACAATAATGAGAGCATACCGTGGTTCTTAGCATGCCACCATGTTTTAGCCAAATCGTGACAGACGCGCTTGTTGTATGGAAAAGAGGAATCCAAAAGCTTGACCCACCCTGAAAGGTCCTGGACCGCGTCGGGAAACCAAACGGTGGCTGCACAATTAGAAGAAAATCAATCAGGAGAGAATGAGGTGGTAAAACATACTCAAAATAGGGATACTTACGTTTCATATTCCGTTCCTCAGGGAACGGCATTCTATCAGCGGGGATGATTTCCGACTTCTAACTCTAACAAATCGGCTCATCCATCCCCGATCTTTATCCTCGTCGATGCAGAAAAAGAACACCTTGGCAGATCGACGGTGCAGTTTAATTAAACCCCCTCGGAAGAGACGAGTACATTCTGATCAAGTGATTGAAGGTGAAAGTCATCCTCTCGACCATGTTTGGAATGTATCGAATCATACATACAATCCTCCAAAAAGAAGGATAAATCTGACCGATTGTCACCCGGTATTGACGACAAAAGTTGAGAATCACCGGGTCAAGTGGAGAAGAAGAATCTACGGGGCCTAAAGTGAAAGGGTATGTATATACGCTGAGAAAGGCAGCCTTATGTGTGACTATGCTTTCTCAAACCGTGGGGATTTCTACTTGGGTCGCCTCCCCCTAACGGCAGTCTAGTTTTACCCTCTCTGTGTCGGCTACTACACTTATATACTGAGACATGGGCTCGTATCGGCCCGGTGTAGAAGGGGGTTTCTCAATGGTAAAATCAGAGACGGTTTCCAAGGGACTAGGGATGCACTGCTCGATGCTTGGAGGAGTTTTTTATTTTCCCCTAGATGGGCATGATGAAGAAGTGGCTCCCTATTTTTAAGGCACCGTTTTGGAGGTTTTTGCCATAATTGCAACTGAGATTTGAAGAAAGAAGATGAAGAAGCAAGCACAATAAGAGGGTGAAAGTACAAAATAGTTAGTGAAATTTTGAAGACTTGAAGATGTTGTAAAATTATGAAAGGGCAAATGATTGAAGTATTTAAAGGCTCCATTTGGGCATGTTGAAGCGGAAAGGTCAAACTAATAGCGGTTCGTGGGCTTCTCCAGAATCGTGCTGACAGCGACCTCTGTGTAGATTTTATGTCACATCATTTAATTCTCTAATGAGATTGAAGTCATAATAGGTATATCGAAGAGGAAAGAATTCAACACCGTTTCATATCGCTTAATTATAAGAAACGCGAGGACTATCTGTATACGGCTAATAGAGCCCGATTTTATGATCATTACGGAACTCAGAAGGCTCGAAGCAGTTCGAGTTTTGGCACCGAGGAGGCATGTCAAGGATTTTCGACCTCAAGGCGGTGTAAATCAAAGACCATCATCAAAAGCGGGAAACTCCCAAAAGGCACGTGGATAAACCTGACCAAGTACGCAAAATAGTACAAGCCCGTACTGTGGCATTATATGGTTGTACCAATCTTCTATCTTTGTAATAATTACACATGTACTATGTTGGGATCCCCCCGACTTATATAAAGGGGACCCTTGTCATTTTGTAACACACATGATATTCAATACAAGAACAAGAACATTCCCTGCTCTCTAATTCAAATATTCTCTACAATTGTTCCATCGATTTATTTATTGCCTTCCTTTATTGTATAAATTAATTGTTCTTCATTTATTGCTCATTATTGATCATAAAGAGGCCGTTCTCGAGGCCTTCAATATTGTTGTATCCTCTCCGACCGCCTTCTGTCAAGCTCTCGAGCTCAACCCCGAGACCTATTTCGACCAAGCTCGAGACCCCGTCTCTTAACTACTCGGTTTGCACAATGCAATTATCCTTTTCTCTTGTCTCATTTATCTTAACTCTCACTTAGCATCTATTGCCTAAACAACTAGTATTAGAATAGATCATATATGTTTAGAACCACTGATGCGTGGCTAGAATTCATGGTTTAACACGTTATATGCCTTACATTTGATATGAGTTAATGATAAAAAATACACTTTTTATGTGGATAATGGAGTCTATTTCATGTGTAGGTGAATTGGAGATGGAAGCCGAGCTAAATGGATGCAAATACGTCGAAAATACGCTCAAGAGGCAAAGAGGAGTGCACCGGGCTATAGCCGGGCGTTTGAGCCTTAAAGCCAGGCCTAGCCTGGCGTTATCCAGGCGTCAGATCCCAAACGCCAGGCCTGGGCAGGCGTTACCCAGGCTCTAGATCCCAAACGCCAGCCCTGTCCATGCGTTATCTAGGTGTTTGGCCTGTAACGCCTAGCCTCTAATCCGGTCAAATCCGAGTTTTGAAGAGTTTTTAAGTGTTTCCCGATTGGAATAGAAGTCTCATATACGTTTAGGGTGTATCCCAAACATATAAATAGACCCAAAAACACAACTTGAAGGCAGGAAGCAATTGAAGTGAAGAAAAACCTGTGGATTACTACTCAGTGAAGCAAACATTGATTTTT